>JAGFMF010011417.1:2275566-2362642 GCA_019455555.1 Galemys pyrenaicus
CCCCGCTCTCTGTGGTGAATCCTCTCACCACCCCCCACACCTCTGGCCTGTACCCCAGTGCTTGTATGCATAAATAAATAAATCTTTAAAAAAAAAAATAGTACTTTCAAAGATTATGTTGGGAAATAAGGAAAATGGAATTTCACAGAAACTCTTACCTCTCTACAAAAATATTACTCTCTATATCAGCAAATAGCTTATCTGTTGTTAGCCAATGATCTTGAAAACTGTCCCTACCTGCTCAAGGAGATGAGGGTAATTGGCCTGAACCTGACTGGTAAATTCCTGTCCTTTAACGCGTATCAAGAACTCACACCTAAAAAGCAAACAAAGTTAAATGGAGGGGTTATTGTAGTCCAGTTACCTACAGACTGCTAAATATTTCATAATATGCATATTTCATAAATATACACATAATACACATATTTCATAAATGTACACATAACCACCTGACTCTTCATTTGCCATATGGAAATGGGCGGAAATACTGCCTTAGATGCAGAGTGACAGAAACAGAGGGCCCCTACAAGGGGTCATCAGCCAAGGCTGAGAGTGACAAAGGTTACACGCAGGACTCCCAGTCGCTCTCCTCGACTACTCTAAGATTCCTAAAAACATTCTGAATATTAAGAACAGAGCCAAGGAGACTGAAAGATCTCTAATAAATGTACTATTCATACATAAGCTTTGCATACTTCAAAGCTAAAAGTATACAAAGAGAGAAAGAATGAGAAAGCTAAACACATTTTCTACTAAGTCAAATATTTACAGGTTTGGCAGTTTCTAGGTAAGGTACATTGACTGTCAAATTTAAATACAAAATGAATTCATGATACTACCACAGCAAATTTACCATTCTTTTTATACAGTCAAAAATTACCACCATGGAAAGCTAGCAGTACTTTTGAAAAACGCCTATATACATGTTCTTCATAATCCTTATAATTTCTAAAATCTGAAATATTTGGAGGGCACAGAGTTGCTATAAATAAGTACTGTATAAAAATACAAATAAAGTGAAAGTAAATTAGGACACCAAGCTCAGTAGTCAACATTAAAAATACTAAAACTTTTGACTATGAAAAGGGCCACCTGATTTAGGTAAGACTGTAAACAGATGTGGAATAATCAAAACTGTAAGATATGATACTAAAATGCCATGTAATAATGAAAGCTGAATTAAATAGCTATCAGAGCACCCTATTTAACATTGCAGCCTGCCTGCAGGTGCTTCTAAGTTTCTTACCATCCTTTTTTCTTTTTATCCATAGCACTTATCATTTTCCAATATGCCACCCAAATTATTTCTAACATTTTTAGCAATTTTCTGTACTCTCCTGCTATAAAATTAGAACATAAGACCAGGGGTCTAGGTTTTGTTCAACTGAATAATTTAAGCAACTGGAACAGTACCTGATAATAAGTGATCAACTGCTATTTTTACTGAATGATTAATGAATATATATCCAAGATATAATGGATAAAATGATTTCAAATGGACAAGATATAATGATTTAAAAAGCCTTAAAACAGTATATATAATATCTGATGCACATAAAATCATACACATTTTTCTATACATACATAAAGAAATGTTTGGAAGGATATTCACTAAAAAGGCAACTGTGGTCATCTAACTGGGGTGGTGAGATTTGTGGACATTTCAATGTTTTTCTCTGTACTTTTCTGCAATGTAGCATTATGGTTTTATAATAAGCATATATTATTTCAGGATATATAGATATATATATATAGATAGATCTTCCGATCACACACCCCCCCAAAATTCTCAAACCTGTTTCTTCTTTGTCGGAAATTGTGATCAAAACTTACTTCCTCAAACAACCCATCCTATGGGGCCTCCCTGGCGGCGCAGCGGGCTGAGCACAGCACTGTTGAGCACATCGGTGGCACAGCAGTGCGTGAGTTCAACCCCTGGCCAGGGAGGGGACCCACAGGGCGCAGCAGACCTCGCCTGCCTCGCCCGCTGTTCCCCTCAGCAGTGTGTTTCAGTCCATCTGCCTGTTCTGCTCCCCACTGTCTCTGGTGAATCCTCTCACCTCTAGTGACTCTGGCCTGTACCTCAGTTCTTGTGTGCATACATAAATAAACCTTTAAAAAAAAACCCATCCTAAATTGACTCACAAACATCGTTTTGAAAGAGGTGGAATAAAGGAAGAGGAATTACAAGGTAAATACACACAGTAGTGTTCCCTTAGCTACATTTCCACTTTTTGCACTTTTTTTAGTAGCTGTTATCAATGCCAATCTGAAAATGCCACTTCCAATATATTTTGAAACCACATTCATGTAACTTTCAGCACAGTGAGTTGTTGTAACTGTTCTACTTTACTATTATTGTTATTATGTCTAACTGTGTCTCATGTGTGTAAATTAAACCCTACCAAAGGCATGTATGTATTAGGAGACACATGTACATCCTGGGATCAACACTATCTGTGGTTTCAAGCCTTCGCTAGGGGTCCTGGAACCCACCCCCCTGGAAAAAATGGGCACTGCTGCATAATCCACCTCATGATAATCATACACATTTGCAAAGAGAATTTCAAAATAATTACCTTGGAAACCATTTGGCATGCTCCACCCATGGGTCATCTCCAGATTCCCAACACCTCAGTCCACCATCACAGCAAAAGCACTTGACATCATCACTGTGACCTAAAATTAATTTGAACCAAAATTTACAAATTCATATAATCTGACCACTAAAAACACATTAAGATAAATATACTAAGTATCTTATTATCAGATTAAGCCTCTTACCTGTATAATAAAAACCAGCACTCGCAAGCTCCTCAGGGTGAACTGGCGCATTAGCGGGCCAGTTACAGAATGTTTTCATTCTGGCTGCCAGCGTCTGCATGCTCAGGTTAGCAACAATGTATGAAGTGTCTTGAAACTGATTTTCTACAAATGGGCAGTTGGGGAAATGTCTCAGGTGCTCTGACTTGGCATCATCCTTAGGTTCCCAATTGCTCAACTTCCCGCCACAGGCAAAGCAGGCCACTCTGTCCCCAGGGCCAATGTAATAAAATCCTGCTTTTGCCAGATCTGTTGGTGACAGAAAAGCCAAGGGCCACGTCTGGAAAGTCAGCAGTCTGGCTTTTTCAGTATTCATCAAACAATGGTGGGGACTTGTCCTCAAGGTGGGAAAATCCTGATTTGGTCCAGAGGTTACAGAAGTGGATGGAAAGCTTGAATAAGAACCGCTGAAATATCCACTGTTTTGCAAACTTGGAAGTAATGAATGTGTGGAATGTGTAACTGAAGAAAGAGAAGTAGGCTGAGAGATGGCTCCCAACATGTGAGCTGAATTCAGATTCTGAAGGAAGCTACAGCTAGGATACAGCTTTTTATGCTTTCCAATAGGACTGTCTCCATGTTTCCAGTTATCCAGCATCAGGCCACAACAGAAGCATTTGACCTTGTCATTCACTCCAGTGTAATAAAAACCCGCACGAGCAAGACTTCTTTCTGAGACAGGAACGCCAGCGGGGAAGGTTGAATATGTGGATATGCGGAACAGTTCACAGGAGAAATCATATTTCAATTCAAATGTGTTAGCACTTTTCATCAAGTTTGATAAGAATTCACTTTTTTCTACTAGCTCCATGATGAAACAGATGGGGAGGAAAAGGGACTAGCCTTTCTCTGGGGAGGTAGCTTTGTGCATGGTTTTTTATTTCATTCATCTTAGTACTCGGTTAAATACCTAGAACTGGAAATCTTTTGTTCTTTTCACTTGTAGGCATTTAGGGATTCTGCATGGTGAGGTCATAAGTCACATACTGATACATTTTGGGGGCAATTATATACAAAAACTCAATCTTTGTATAATCTTTATACATGCAATGTAAAAAAACTACCTTGGATGAAAATCAAAACCTTTCCTGGAAGTATTGGTGCTGAGGTCAAGACGTCCTTCAGTGTTACCTTCCCAGACCACTAGAGAGCTTGAGTGGTCAGCACCAGACTGAAGACAAGGTGTCTGACTCACATGACTCAGGCAGAAAGCAACGCTCTTCAAGTGTTCTCCAGAAACTGGAGAAAAATATTCAAGCTGTTTATTTTGCTTTTTTGAAATTGTGAAATTTGGTAGGCAGAAAATATCTACCTCAAAAAAAGAAAAGAATGCATTTTCATATTTCTCTAAGTCAAAGATGTGTTTTAACATCGCTGCATTGGAGAGGTATCTTAGAATCAATAGAATTTGCAGCATATGTAAGTTAAGGGTGTTTGACAATTAATGACATCTTTGATGCAATGAAACATAATATATCCCAATTCTTCCTCACATTAAATTTTTCTTCCTACAGTCATTTTAACAGGGAAAACAAAACAATTAAATTTTTTCCTCAAATAAAGAGATCAAGTTGTAAAAGAGTTGGCTGATACACCTTAAGGCCTAGTTTCTAGATTTATTAAACAATAATTACTTCCCACAAAGATTCAAAGAACCTGGTGGCTCAGGCATGGTGATACCATTAGACCTTAGCAAATTAAACATTCTATTTTAAGTAAATGATTAGAGATTAGAGTATTTGCTTTGTTCTTTCAGGTTCTGCTGTCTAGAACCAATATCAATTCTTCTACTCTGAAAATGCATATATTTTAAAAAATAGTCAAAAGAGTTCTGAGGCTATAGGCTAAAATGGATAATCAAGTTGCACAAATTTGGCTTAAGTCAGAAATTATTCACAGAGAACATACTTTAAACCAAACTTTATCATGACAAAAACAAATAGTAAATTTATTGTCACAATCCACTCCTTTAAAACAGCAGAGATGTTATCAAAATTTAGAATTTCTCAACTATGACCAGCTAGGCATGAACAGGCTCTGTATCAATATTTGCAAGGACCAATAAACAAGTCATTGCAGATTTTTTTTTCCTAGCAATGATTTATAAGCATTGCTTCCTGAGACTCACTGAGGTTACGGCTTACTGCTACAGACTTCAAGCCTTTATTTCCAGGTGGCATGAGAAACATCTCAACACCAGTGATTTTTACACTTAAGGGGAGTTAATGTATCTGATTTAAGTACTCCTTTCATTGGCAAAAATTTTACACATTGTTAGGAAAACCTCCATAGTATTTATTTGTCTCCTTATAAGTTTGTTCATTTACCAAAATGTGGCCAACCACCCATCATTCTCAGAGAAAATAACCCATTTGAACAAACTAAATTTTATACTTTTATAAGATCAACAGTCTTATGAATGGTTAATTTCTTCACCAATCATCATGTTTTTCTTTCCTGCTTTCTCTAAATCTGTAGCCATCAAAGAGTTTTATCTTTAACATTTCTTTGTATTTGTAGAAATCTTTTAACATACCAAAGGTCTTATTTGCATTTTTCTCTAATTTGGCCCAGGGCTGAATATTAACTCTTTGCTCTAGACAACTGGCACTCATTTTAAAATTTTTACCAAACACAGGTACTTTTTATATTCTACACGGGGTCAGAGAGAAATGGTCAACTCTGAAGAGTGTTTAAACAATTTGTCCCAGCTACAGTCACTTCTCTTTGATACCCACAAGTGAAGTTCAAAATCCAATTCAGAAGTTATGCCTCATAAAAACACATGTATTTTTAAAATTAACATTCTCTGGATACCAAAAAATCACAATTACCTACTTAATTTGTTTATTCATGCACAAAACTACCTCCCGGAGATAAGACTAAGTCCCTTTTAGAGGTTTTAGGCCTCCATTTTGAGATGTTTTGATTTATAGAAAGAAAAGGAAAAAATCTAGAAGTAGAATGGTTTGCCTCTTTTGTAAAACCTGTTAAAAAAAAAAAAAAGAAAGTTTTCAAAAATCAAAATAACCCATAGATGTAACACAAAGACCTTTTAGAAAACATTTTTTTCCAGACTAGTACACCGATATTTACAGGAAACTGCCAGTGGCCAAGAAATCCCACAAAGAAACCAGAGGTTTCTTTCAAACTAGTGGCCAGGAGAGGTATTATATTATGGTTGATGGCACAGAATTGGACTAATATTGTTAGGGGGAAAGACCCTCCTGAATGGATTATACAAATAGGTTATGGACTTCGACCCCCATTCCAAACCTACAAGATCCAAGGACTACAAACCCCATAAGGTCATTACTGAAGAGCGATCGGAGGGTGGAGTTGAGCAGCCAGGCTGAGTATAAAAGCAGACACGTGGGCCTTGGGGGCTCTCTCTCCTGGGAGTCAGCTCTCAGCGCACTGCTGGGTTCCAGCTCCAAGGAACTGGTAGGATATTTACGGATCTGTAGCCCTCTCTTCCCCTTGTGTTATTCACTACGCTATTTCTCCTTCCCTTGCAAATAAAACCCTTTATTAACCTTTGTTGTGTGTGTCTGCAGTTGGGGCATTATAAGTGCTGTTCAAGCGCACGGGTAAGGACCCAGTCAGGCAAACCCATTTTATATTAGGGTTGCCCTGGAACAATAGTATTTGACTAATTTAACCTTTTTATTTTGAATTCAAAATTTTTTTTTAAAAATACATAGAAATAACAGAGTTCCCTTGTACTCAGCATTTAACTTCCCAAAGTCAACATCTTACATAACCACAACACAATTACAGGAACCAGAAAATTAACATTGATGCCATGTTCATAATTAATCTACAAGCCTTCTTTGCATTTCACCAGTTTTCCAAAGACTATTTCCCTTGGACTATAGTATTTTAAAACATTTACACCACTGCCAACAGTAAGGGGATGCCTCATAACATTCTAAATTACAAGCTTCTCTTTAAAAATTTAGGGAATCTGTCAATAGTGGGCTATGTTGGTAGGTGCTAACAAGCAGCCAGCACCCTGTGGAGGACTTGCCCTTTAAGGAGGGTGTGTGCTCTCAGTAGGAACTGAACTTTGACTCCCCTGTAGGGAGACTGAGGACAATAGCTAATTGTCATTGAGCTAGCACTATTATTTTGCTCAGGGTTCTAAAGAATGTGAATGTGCTCTAATATTTCTGTTCTACCAAAAGCAACCAAAATGCAGGGGAAAAAAAGGACACTCGTCCTGAAAAAAAATGAAAGCACTATACTTCTTTGTGTAAGAATATTTACATGTTAAATATGAAAACAAAGTATGTTTCTGTTTAAAGGAGACACAGCACTGTCCATTTCTATCACCTGCCTGGTCTCTGTGCAGTTGAGTTTGCAAACTCTTAAGACAGATTTTCCCTAAAGAAGAGGTGGTATCAAGGCATATGTTTGTGGAAATTTAGGTAACAGTCATACAAAAATATGCCCAGATGCCAACACTAGATCAATTCAAACCCTGCTGAACTATTTCAACATGGAGACTTCCAAAGGGTGCTGAGGAACATCACTAAGCTGGCAGATACCTCTACAGGACTCAGGCTACAATTCAACTCATCCTCGGGCTCCCCAGCCCACTGCGCCACTCCACACTTCCACACTTCTAAACCTTCAGCAACATCCTCCTATTTGTCCCATCACTCCCCAGCTCACTTTCAGTAGATTGACTGCCTTGCCTTCCACTTAAAAAAAAAAGGCATCACTAAACAGTCATCCCTTCACATTCTAACATCTGTGCCCCGTTTCCTCACAACTTCTCCCTCTGTGCCCCGTTTCCTCACAACTTCTCCCACTGCTTCAGATACGTTGCTCTTAACCCCACTGCCCTCAGTTCTTCAACTCTCAATCTCCACAAGCTCCTTCAACTGTCTCCACTTTCAAATGAAAACAAACCAAAAAAACGTCCTCCTTAGACTCCACTTTACATCTTCACAACTACCCCTATCTCACCTTTTCACAGTCAAGCCAAATGAGCAGGTGTCTGTCTGTGATTAAGGGCTCCCGTTACAAATGGCTTTAGCCAACACCATTTAAAACTATTCTCAATATTAATACCACAACGGTTTCTTCATCAAAATCTACGGAAATTTTTGTATCTGATCCTCTTTTAAAACGCTCTAGTCCCATGGCTTCTCCAGTATTCCACTCTATGGAATTCCTCTTCCTTTTCTGTGGTTGCTGCTGGGAATAGCTCAAATGCCTAATCTCTTTTTACTGTATTCCTGCCCAAGGAGGTGAGAGGGCATGTAAGTAGGTCTTTTCCCCATAGACTGTCAGCTCCGTCAGAACACAACACAACTCAGTTTCAGGACTGTACCGGCTCTCCCTTCCTTATCATGGGTCTGGCCTATGGTATAGACTGACTTTCTAATGAAGTAAATGACAACGACCGAGACTGAGTCCAGCAGACAATGATACCTTCCTTCACACGGTATTAAGGACATCAATTTTACATTAATGACAGAGTCTGGTCAGTGATGGTTTAACCAGGCTTTGGAGTCAGACAGCTCAGGTTCCAATAACAAGCTGCCTCCCTTTACCAGGGTGTGGACACTGAGCTAAGTAAATATCCATGAACCTGCACCCTCTTTGGAGATAATTATAACAGCTGCTTAAAACTAAGAACCAAACCTGAAAAGATACATGTAGAGTGTTCAGAGGAGTCCTAGCAGATAGTTATGTTTCAGTAACACCCAATCTAAGCAATAAATAATAGCAAGCAGCATCAATATTAGTTACTTTAGCGTTAGCAGTGCCTCCAAGTCAAGGACACTGCCTGGTTTGTATGTTCACCACCAAGAATATAACCAAATATCTGTCTTCTGTCACCGCTTGGGCATATTATTCCACTTGTTCATTAAATAAAGATTTTCCTGAGTCTCCACTGTGCCAACCCTCTCCTGTTAGTTTGGTCCTGAAGCTGATTTGGTATCATGAGCAATTGTAACCCTTGACAATCAAATTCAACCAAAGAGCAAAGCTTCCCCATTACATCGGTTGGCAGCAAATGCCAACTAGCTGCCGAGCAGGCCGCAGGAAGGCGAGGGCGGCGCCCTAGGCCCCCCCCCCCCCCCCCCCCCCCCCCCCCCGCNCCGCCCCCCCCCCCCCCCCCCCCCGGCGTCCTGGAGGCCCAAGTTCTCGCGGCGTTGGCAGCAGGCACACCCGGCACCTCAGCGTGGCCCGCAAGGCCCACTCCCGGTCCACCCTAACCCACTGGGCAGCCGGCCCAGAGCCGAGCCCTGGGCGCGAGGCCTGCGGGGTTACCGTGCCACCCGCGCGCCGCGCTCCCGCCGCTGTCCCCGACAGTCCCAGCCAACTGCAGCCCCAGCTCCTACCCGCGTTACAGGCGGCGGGGGGAGGGGCGGCCTGCGCGCGCACGCACGCACGCACGCACGCACACGCGCGCGCGCACACGCGCGGCCCCCAGTTCCGCACCCTGCGGCGCCCGGGCGGAGGTGGCCCGCCGGGACGTGGGCACCTGGGCTTCTTGGTGACACTGCGCCGCGCGCCCGGGAGGCTGCCGCGGCCTTTTGAAAGAACACGCCCCGCCCCGCGACCGCCCCGCCCCGCGACCGCCCCCCGCTGTGCCGCGCGCGGTGCTTTCCTCGTCACTGAGGGGAACTCCAGCGGCAGAAACCGCGCTCACTTCCCCTCGGCGCGGCCCCGGCCCACGGGGGACTTTCCAGAGCCCGGAAAGCCTGGCCGGTTCTTCACTGTGGCACTTGCTGACAGGCCTTGGCGCCACTGTGCGGTCAGAGGAAACCTTGATCACCTGTTAGGGGAGGTGGCAGTGCACGCCTCAGCCTGACGGAGACGAGCTAGCGCCGCGTATTAAAAAAAAGCCGAAACTTTGTGAAATCTTTGTGATTATTTTTACACTTTGTTATCATGGAGAGAGGAAGGTATCAGTGGACACGGAGGGGTTATTCGTACTGTTTTAGAGATTGAGATTGCCTTAGTGTAGTTTTCTAAAGACACACTGGAGGGGAGGGTTGTTTCTATGGTGAGGGTGGAGTTGGCTCGAAAAAATTTCCTCCTTCTGTCTCACGGGGGTGTTTCTAAGTTACAGTGATGTTCTCGTGGAAACCTGAAGTCTGAGTCTTGACACAATTGCCCAATTTTCTCCACTTTCATGCCCACGTGGTAGATTTGAGCAATTTTATATAGGGCAGTACATTTCAGCGGAACAGGTGGATTGCGAGAGTTCACCTGAATTTCTTGCCTTCCAGGACAGCAAAGCTATTCAAGAACCAAAGGCATTCTCAAGTTTCATTGTCCCAAAGCAGAATTCCAGTTGGAAGTATATCAAAATGATTGTATCTGTCAGTGAAGATTTCAATACTCATTTGAGCATGCTTAATTCAAACTTTGTAAGTTGGACCTCCCTGGTGGCAACTGGGTTAAGCAATGCACCATGAAGCAAACCTCAGCCACTGCAGTACGAGTTCGATCCCTGCCCCTGGCCTGGGAGGGGCCCTACATGGTGTAGCAGACCTCTCCTGCCTCACCCGCTGCTCCCCTCAGCAGTGTATTTCAGTCCATCTGCCTGTTCTGCTCCTCACTCTGTCTCCAGTGAGTCTTCTCACTCCCCTCGCACCTCTGGCCTGTATCCCAGTTCTTGTATGCATAAATAAATCTTTTTTTAAAAATTTATAAGTCATTTTCAACTCAACTTTGAAGTGATTGGAAGCATTTGTTGCCTTTATACACTTGTGATCGTGTACACACCAAAAAAATTTGAAAAGCTATATTCCCCTTCACATGTTTACCAAAGTATAACAGTTGTCCTGGGCGTGAAAGAATGTAAGGTATTTTCAAATAAAATTGATCAAGGACCCTTTTAAATATACTCAAAGGATTACAAGTACATAACTATTTGATACCTGCTGTTATCTATTTAACAATATATAGGTTCATTTTTAGTAACTGAAAATAACTCATTGCATTTGTCTCTTTTTAACATTGAATATATTTGACACATAACATTGTGTATCAGGTATATAGCATGTTATTTTGACACATTTATATATTATGATTGCACATGGAAAATTTTATCACATTACAATTATAATACAAGATTATTTAGGCTCATTATACTGTGCAGCAGATCTCTAAGTCTTATTTACCTTTTGTTACAAGTTTGTACCTTTAAACACCATAATTTATCCCTATCTTCCTCCCCTACCCCCTCCTTAACACCATGTTACTCTCTGATTTTTACAGGTTTAACTGTTAAACGGATGCCACATATAAATACTACCATATGATACCACACATAAATGACTGACATCTCACTAGTAATAATGTGTTCAAGATCCATCCATGTTAGACCTTGAACATTCTGCTTCCCCCACAGATTTTAAAATGTATCACATTTTTTAAATGGCCATTAGAATTTTAATATATGTTAATGATAGACATCTTTAAGATCACACTGTCACATATTTCTGAAACAAATGTGTGTATAAATTGATATTTAATTTTCCTCTGTGATCATAGGGCAAAAATTTCTCCCTGATTATATTATCATTTATATTGCTTCAGTACTTACTATGCGGTTGGTCAAAACATTAAACATAAAAACATAGTATGAAAGTTGATGAGTACTGTTGACCTCAAACAAAAATAATGTTCCAAGGAAACGATTTTATTTGGAAACAAAACAGAAGAGAAACCAGATTGGAGAGTGTGCTCATGGTAACACCCTTGTACACTTCCTGAATCCAAGGCTAAAACCCCCTGTATAATCTGTGGAGGATCCCCCTCTGCTCTGACAAACGAAAACAGCATCAACCTTAGTGGGAGATACAAGGCATGTTGAGTCCTGTGTTTGCTGATTTGCACATGCGTGGGTACTGTCTGGCTCCCAACCTCATTTAATAAGTTTTCTGTGTATAATATTCACAGTACTAAAAGAAAAAGTTAAAATTAAAATTTATTACAATCTTAATGAGGATTATAGTTTATATTTTAAGCAATTTGTTCCACCACTGTGTTCATGAATATTAACTATTAACAAAACACTAGTGTTCGGCACAGATTTGCTCCTTTTATTATTTCCACAGATTATAAATGTTAAAAAATCTTTTCACATAAACAGACGCAGAAGAAATGTTCACTTTTTAAAACATCTTTCTTAAATCTATTAATCATTTAGTAATCATCAATCAAAAAAAGGAATTCCTTATCAGGGGAAGATTCAAGCTGGTGGCATAAACTCACCTCCACTCATGGACACAACAAAGGTGTGCAATACCATATAACTCGTAGTCTGGAGAGATTCTGAAGGTGTGGAACTTCTCCCTGGAGAAAGGAGAGGATGGTGCCCTGTATTGTGGACTCCAGCCTTTCAATTCTGTGCAGCAGACCTAAGCTCCTGGCATGGAGAGCTGATGAGAAAAACCCTAAAAACCCCAGGAACCGGGAACCTGCATTTAAAAGGCCTGCATACTCTCACCCCAGGATCCAGCACAGTAACAACCTGAATAGTGTCCCAATCATAAGTAAAGAAACCCAGTTATCCACCACTCTTACAGTGTCTGCTTGAGTGGTACAAAGCTTTTGCAAAGATCACTGGGTCAGCAAACTGGTGGGTGCCATCTTAGCAACTTCATGCAAATTTGCTGCAGACGCCATCTTAGAATCCTCCCCCAGGCAATACACACTGTAGACAAGCCCCACAGACAGCTCTACCCAATATAACTGCATATCACAGCACAGCATCTGCAGCTACCCTGATGGTCACCGTACCCGCACAAGCTGACTGTTTGCTGCCAGGATGGGCAGGGCTTCACAGTGGCCCTGCACCATGTTGGCACTGCCCACCATTCTGTGATCCAGGCATCACAGTTGCATACCCAGACTATGCTCAACCACTGTGTCATAGCCAGGTAAGGCCAATAGACCCACAGACCATGTCACACTGACACAGCAGGAGTGTGAGCACAATGCACGCATCTGGAGCACCTAGCCCGGGTGTTCACAGGTAACTGTGCTCTGGACACAGACAGGACAGCACCTGCACAAGACCATTTATGTGTGACCAGTAGAGGTCGTGGAATTGAGAATAATAGCAGTAAGCAGAGAATCAGGAAAAATGGGGAGACAGAGGAACATGTCCCAAACAAAATCCCTGAAAAAGACCATAAAAAGAAACAGTTCAAAGTAATGATTATGAAGATGCTGGAGAAGAATGAATGAACTAGATCATTTAAGGAAGATCCAAACAGAAGTTACAGAACTGAAGAATACAGTGACAGGATTGAAAAAATACAATAGAAATGCTCAATATCAGTGAAGCAGAGGAGCAGGTAAATGAGCCAAAATTAAATACAGCAGAATTCCTCCACAGAACAGTAACGTGGAAAAAATGATTTTAAAAAATTTAAAACCCCTTAAGGAAGCTTTGGGACAATATTAAGATGAAGAATATTCATAGTATTGAAGTCCCAGAAAGAATAGAAAGAGAGAAAAGGACCAGAAAATTATTTGAGAAAATAGAAAAAAAAAAAAAAAAAACTTCCCTAATCTGGGGAAGAAAACACATCCAGGTACAGGAAGCCCAGATGGTTCCAAATAAGAGGAACCCAAGCATCTACAGAAAGACACATTATACTTAATATCACAAAATTAAAGATAAAGGGAATATCTTAAAAGCAGCAAGGGGAAAGCAACATATCAATAAAAGGGAAACCAAATGAAGCTACTGGCAGAATTTTCAACAGAAACTTCTAAGGCCAGAGGAGCGTGGCCTGACATACTCAAAGAGCTGAAAGGAAAGACTTCCAGCCAGAATTCTTTACCAGGCAAGGTTAACACTCTGACTTGCAGGAGAAATTAAGAGTGTCCTGGATTAGCAAAAGCTAAAGGAGTTTATCACCATTAAATTGGCCTTGCAAGAAATGTTAAATGGATTTCTTTTACTGAAAAGAAAGGCACCAACTATAAGAAAACACCCAAGGAAAAAAATATTACTGGAAAGGTAATAATAAAGTGGGCCAATCACTTATAAAGCAAGCACGAAGAATAAAAGAGTAGTTAAATTAACTGCAGCTATGATAATTAGCCAAGGAGTATATATACATGTATGTATAATACATATAGTAAATATATAATATAAAACATGGAGCTAGGAGTACAAAAATATGTACAATGTAGTTAGGCCAATGATGATTGTTCTGAACATGCAGACATCTTTTCTTGTCATCATTCCCTAAACAATGCAGTACAGCAATATATTATATACTGTAGGAAATATATTAGTGTATTATAAATAATCTGGAGATAATTTCAAATATACAGAAAGATGTGCATAAGTTATATGCAAATACTATGTCATTTTACATAAGGAATCTGAACATCCTCAGACTTTGGTATGGGGGAGAGGTTGTAGAACCAACCCCCCCTTGGATACTGAGGGAAGACTACATTTATATATCTCTACATATATTTTCCAAGTTTGCATTGCTTTGGACCTTTCATAAGTAAAATCATCAGCTATGTAAAAAAATATTTAGAAAGCTCTTAGAAGTATGTGCTATCTCAAGGGACTGAGGTGATGGTGCCCAGGTGAAATGGTGGTGGGAATTCCCTGGGGACTACAAATGATGTCAACTATAATTAAATAAATCTAAAAAAAAAAAGAAGTATGTGCTATCCGCTGCATCCATGTTTTGCGTTCATGTTCACCTTCTGTCTTCTGTGGAATGCTGACCAAAGTGACCTAGGCACAGTGCCCAACTAGAGACGATCATTTCATTTCCTGTACCTTGGAATCTGCACATATGGGTGTGTTGGCCCCATACCCCTGGGGTCCTGTGACCAGGAGCCAAGCCTTCTATTTCACTTTGTCCTTGACTCTTTGGCCATCCCAGTGCCCCTGGGTTCAGCAGTTTGGACCACAGCCAAATGTGGTTCCAGTTCATGGGGACCTCACAGGGCATGGACCTGCTGTGAACCCTCCCAATCTTCTCCCCTCTTTCCTCACACACCACAGCTCTCTATTTTCCATTCAATTAATTAAACAAAGAGAAAACCTTAACCTGAGGTGGCTTTAACGCCTTTGTAACCTACATAAGCAAGCCAAAAATCTAAACCCACAGATCCCAAGTGGGCAAGGTGCGAAAACATACACTTGTAGGGGTTTGAACCCCTAAAATAAATATATGATGTAAACCAACTTTACCTCATTAAAAAAAAAAAAAACAACCTGCAAATCTAAGAACCTAAACCTGAGGACAACTAGTCACAACCAGAAAGGCTTTCCCAAATAAGGCAACCACTTAAACTATAACCAATCAAATGATTTCCTCACTTTGTTTCCACGTCTCCTCTACAGAAGTCTTTACTGTGGGGTCTGTCAGTGAAGCACTCCTAACCACCTCTGGTTTGGCACTGCTATATTCAAATGGGATTTCTGCTCAATTACATTCTTACAATTAAAAAAAAAACAACTAATCAGTGACTTGGAAACCACAGATGGGATATTTGTTAGTCAGGTAGAGTTGCCAGAATTAGTAAATTAAAATACAGGACACCTAGTCAAATTTAAATTTGAGATCAACAACAAAATAATTTGTTAATATAAATATGTCCCATGCAAAATTTTGGACATACTTATATAATAGATAAGCCAATGAGTATCTAAAATTGAAATTTATATTGAATGTCCTGTATTTTATCTACAGCAACCCTATACCTAAATACTAGAGCTATTCATTTTCTCAAAACTAACACTGATTATTTCTAATTGTCTGGAAGATTTTTACACTCTGGGGCACTGCACCATTTTATAACCCAAGACAGGTGAGAGCTGAGCTGGTATTTTTTAAAAGAGACAACCATTCTGAAAAGGGAGATGAGAAAAAAAGAACAGACCTGAGCTCCTTACCAGCCCATGTTTTCTTTCAGGTGATCATTTTAAGGAAGAGCCACATATGGAAATTCATGGTCAGATTGTTAATTTCCTTAAAACTATTTGAGACCCCACTTACCCACCAGTAAATCTGTGTAAAGACCTGGTAGGTTTGCTCAAAGAAAGACTTAGCCCAGTTTAAAGACCTTGGCCTACGAAGTGCTAACTGGCCTAGGACTTCCCAACTTCTTCACACTATGGTAATGACAGAAGGGGACAGCCTCAGATCTCCATTGTAATATTCTGTGCAGTTTTCATTGATTTTTTTTGTTTTAAGTAACTTTTCCTATGTAAATTCTCAGCTGCATATGGTCAGGGACTGTATTTTGTTACCATATCATTCTAGCACAGGCAGGGCACCCACAAACAGTAGGTACTCAATAAATCTGGATTGACTGACTCACACAAATAGAGTCACTTTATCCACGTGCATCTTGTCTGTTCTAAATCTGTACCCAAATTTTTATGTTCTTTAATTTTTTTAAATAAAAAGTGGTTGAGTTACAATACTACATAATTTGGGGGAGTACAGCTTCATACCTGTATTTGTGTAAAAGCTTCACTTCCCACCCCACCACCCTCCTGGACTATTTCCACTATCAGTCTGACCCCCTACACCCTTCCCTCCCACCTCATACCCACATTTTTAATAATATAACATCCCTTACATTACCCTCTAACCTTTAGTAGATCCCAAATACTTTATGTAAACACTCTTCTTTTCCTTCCAGCATCCAACTTACCCAAACACATTTTCTCTTCAAACCCTCTGAGAGACAGAAATAAGCAAAGAAAGGTCTGACTTGTAGACACACACTCACTCAGGTGTCTGGGGTTTCCTGGGTTTCTAACATGTGTAAGCCAGGTCTGAGAAGTGTGAGCCAGCACTTTCATCTCACTCCTGTCTTGGAACCTTGATAACTCTTAACAGGGCTGTATTCTCGATAATCCTATGATTAAATCATCAACATGAAAATATTTTTTCTTCCCTTTAATGTAATCTCAAAAAATATTCTTTCTTTGGAGGGAATTTCACATAACAACACTGCAGTGACAACTTCCCTTCCAGTCTAGTGTTATTTCACCATAAGGTTTTTTACATTTTTCATGAAAGACATAGATTGTAGCCAGGAATCCATAACTGAAAGTGAAAGTGGAACCTACCAGAGAACATACCGTTCTGATTCCAGAGTCAAAGTGAGACTCACTACAAATGCTGGGAGTTCCCCAATCTGACAACTTCTTATCTTACAGTTAAAATACAATTAGACCAAACTTGGACGCATGCAAATAAAGAAGCGGCTCTTACGATAGGGTGAAGTCCACCCTAGAACCTGATGACTCTCTCTTCATTTCTCTCCTGACACCACTGTAATGGCAAGTAACTCACGCCATCTACAGAGCCCACATCTTCAGGCACTGCTCCTGTATATGTATGTATATCCTCAGTGACAAGCAGCCAGATCACTGTCAAGCACATTTCACCACCCCAGAAAATTCCTTCACACTTCTTTCCTAGTCAGTACCTACCTGTATCCCCAACCTCCCGGCCTTAACACTACCATTTCTATCATCATAGACTTCGTTTGTCTTTTCTGGAACTTCACATACACGGACTCATGAGAGTATTGCTCTGAAAGTCGTCACGCCATCTATTCCTGTTCCCGACTACACTGTGTTAGTACGCTCTTCTTTCTAATCACCAGGTAGTATTCCGCCGGGTGAGTAGTTCATCTACTCTCCTGATGATGCATATTTGGGTTTTTTCTTGGTTTGATACCTTACGAAGAGTAAAACTATCAACATTTCAGTTCAAGTTTTTTGTGAATCTAAGGATTCATTTCTGTTGTGTTATTTTAATTCGGAACTTCCAAAAATGTTTGCAAAATGTTTGTATTATATACGATCAGCCATTTATAGGAATTTCTAGCTAAAACCCTTCCTAACACTTTTACAATTAGATCTTTTTCTGAGTATATAGTGATACCACACTACGCTTTTAATTTTTATTTTCCTGATGATTAATGACTGTATATTTATATAGAAATGATGTTGAATATATATTGCACATGCTTTTTGATGGCTCAGATATAATCTTTTGTGAAGTGTCTGTTTAAATATTCTGTTCATTTTTAAATTGAATTGATTGACTCTCTGTGATTCACTTAAGACAGTTAAGGTCTTATAGATTCCAAATATGAGTGTTTTTATCGATATGTGCATTGTGAATATTTTCTTCCAGCTTAAGCTTTGCCTTTTGCTTTTGATCATAGTGACTTTTAATGGATCGAGTATTTTTTCAGGGTCTACCTGGTGGCGCAGTGGGTTAAGAAATGCACTATGAAGCAGACTGCAGCCACGAGTTCGATCCCTGCCACCAGCCAGCCGGGGTGGTGACCCACATGGCGTGGCAGACCTCTCCTGCCTTGCCTGCTGCTCCCCTCAGCAGTGTATTTCAGTTGATCTGCCTGTTCTGTTCCCCACTCTGTCTCTGGTGAATCCTCTCACCCCCTATACCTCTGGCCTGTACCCCAGTTCCTGTGTGCATGAATAAATAGATCTTAATTTTTTTTCTGATAAAGTCCAATTTAGCTATTTGTTTTCCTTTATGTGTTATGTATTTTATGTCCTATTTAAGAAACATTTATGTACCCCAAGGTCATAAAGATTGTCTTCTAAATTTTCTTTTAGAAGCTTTGTGATAGTAACTTTCACACTTAGGACTATGATGCATCTCAAATCAATTTTTGTAAGTAATGGGAGCTAAGGGTCAACATTCATTTTTTTCTCTCTAAATATTAATCTGAAGCAGTTTATGAAGAAGATTTTTTTCCCCACTAAACTGCTTTCATGTCTGTGTCAAAAATCTTTTGAGGGCCCTCGCTGGTGGTGCAGGGGTTAAAGACACAGCACTATCAAAAGATAGCCAGGCACTAGGACTTGAATTTGATCCCTGACCAGGGAGGTGACCCACGTTGCACAGCAAACCTCTCCTGTTTCGTCCTCTGCTCCCCTCAGCAGTGTGTTTCAGTAGATCCTCCTGTTCTGCTCCCCACTCTGTCTCTGGTTAATCTTCTCAGCCCCTGTACCTCCGACCTTGTATGCATATATATACCTCAGCTCTTGTATGCATAAATAAATAAATATTTTTTTAAAATCTATTGATATATATGTGGAGGTTTCTTTCTGGATTCATTATTCTGTTCTATTAATCAACTTATCTATCTTTATGCCAACACCATTTTGACTGAGTAAACATCCTTAGAGTAAGCATTAATACCAGATGGTGTTAAATCCTTCAACATTTTCAACATTGTTTTGCCTATTTTAAGTCTTCTAAATTTTCTTTCTTATTTTTAAGATATTTATTTGTTTTCATGTAGAAGAACTGGGGTGTAGGCCAGAACTGCAGGGATGAGAGGAGTCACCAGAGACAGAGTGGGGAGCAGAACAGGCAGATCTACTGAAACACACTGCTGAGGGGAGCAGTGGGCAAGACAGAAGATCTGCTGTGCCATGTGGGTCACCTCCCTGGTTGGGGATGGAACTTCAACAGTAGGGGTAATAGTGCTTACATTTAATCCCTAGACCACAAGGGAGGCCCCTATTTTCAATTGTTAATAGTTCTTTTTATTGTAAATTCAATTATTTGTTATTCGCTTTTAGAAAAAAAATTGACCTTAATATAAGGAAACTTTATCTTGTTACCTTATTAAGTTCACTTATTGCAATCATTCTTAGATTCCTTTGGACTTTCTTTAGCAAACTATCATGTTACATGCATGCAGATAAAAACAATTATATTTCTTCCTCTCCTGTTTTTATTTCTTTTTACTTTTTTTCTTGCTTTATTGTACAAGTCAGGACCTCTAATACAGTGATGAATAGACCTGATTAGAGTTGATCATCTAATCTTATTCTTGATGGGGGAAAAAGTTATATGAACTACAGGTTTCTTATAGGTAGTCATTGTCAGATTGATAAAGTTGTTTTTCATGACTAGTTTACTAAGAATTTTGAAATCATAAGGTGAAGCCATATCTACCTTTCTTTCTATTAATCTGGAAAATTATATTGATTGATGTGTGAGTATTAGACCCACCCTGAATTCCTTATTCATAATGCAATATTCTTATTCTATGTTGCTGGTTTAGACTTTATTATTTAGTTTAGGATTTGAGCTGAGTGTGGAAATAGAGAGTTATGAGAGAAAATAGATGCAAATAGATTAATTGAGATACCAAGACATGGACCATCAGGGTCTCCTGGTTGCTCAAGGGGTTGAGCGCCACACTGTGGTGCTTCTGCATCCTCTGCAGCACTGGTTCGATCCCAGCCAGGGTGGGGACCCACATGGCACAGCAGACCTCTCCTGTCTAGCCCACTGCTCCCCTCAGCAGTGTATCTCAATTGATCTTCCTGTTATGCTCCCCACCCTGTCTCTGGTGAATCCTCTAACCCACCACAGCTCTGGCCTTGTACCCCAGTTCTTGTATGCATACATAAATAAATCTTTAAAAAAAAATGCACACACACACACACAAATGGGCCATCACTAAAACAAAATATTTAAATTGGGGAGAGGAGATAATAACTAATAAAATTTAATAATCTATATTATACACTGCTTCTCTGCAATTGATAAAGAGAAATGTATCATAAAGAATATTTTCGACATATGAGCCTCTGAAGGAAGTAGTACTAGCAGAATTTTCTAGCTTAGCCATGGCAGCAACTGTGTTAGTGGCCTGAGAATCTCATGAGCCAAGGCTAAGTCTCTGGAGTAGGTCACAGGTTAATGCAGTTGGCAGCTGTCCCAGCATTTGGGACTTGGTGCCCGGCAAGATAAAGCAAGCCAATTCATGACTGCAGACTGATACCATGTGCAGTCTTCCCCAGGACCCAAACAGTTCTGACAGGAGTCAGGCCAGCTGAACAATGATTCCTTAGATGGTGACAATGCTGGCACCAGCAGTCTCTATACTGGCTGGAAACAGTACTCTCAGATCAGGGGAAGCTTGTTTAGAGCAAATGAACTGGGCTAAGAAGACAGGAAGAGGTTGCAAGAGAGGTAACACCCAAGAAGCTGTAAGTATACTGACTTGTTTCCCCACTCTCAAAGCTTTCCAGCCTGCCACTACTGAGCAGGCCTGTGTAGATTTGAAGGCATTCCTAAGACTCAGAAGCTTTAAAAGCTGACATTACCAACTTCAGATGCCTACCTCCTCTTTCGACTAATAAGAAAGAAAAAGGAAGATGGAAGGAACCAAGATTCATAGGGGCAAGAAGACTGTTTTCTGGAAGGAGCACACAGAATACTACCCCCTCTCTCCCTGGCATTGGGCATGGCAAGAGAGGCACTCAGTCTCAGGGCCTTGGCCTTAGGCAAGTGCAAAATGAGCACTGAAAAGGTATTTCCGAATTGGAAGCAGGAGGAACAAATAATGTTTGCTGAACTGTTTCGCAACCTCTGAATTAAATGAGCATAAAAATTTCCCACAAAAATGGAGGCAGTAGTTGGATTGGCAAGGCAGAGCTTGCTGGTGGGTGGTGCTGGAGGAGTTTGCAGGCTACAATGGAACTCACAGCAGACCTTGTAAGTGGCAGCAGTCCATCTCTGGAGCTGGATGAGTTGGTTTTTCCCTTCCTTGCTGTGTGACTGCAGCAGACACTCAGCACAGGTGCCCTTTATCCCAGACAGCTTACATCTGGACCCTTCTTCAAAGCCTCACTTTGGCCATTGTTAAGTCTGCGACCACCGCCCCAGCAGATACCTCTGACTTGGGCCACCCTGCCCCTGAAGATGATTCTAATACATCTAAAAGGGGTCAGGTTAAAGCTAAATCCTTTCCTTGGTCAGCTCCTTCTGCACTTATTCCCTTCTGGCTTTCCTGAAGAGCATGGCCAAGTCCTAATTTAAGATCCTCAGTACTTTCTTGGAAACTGGGACATTAAGCAAAACAAAGTGTATGGAAACCAAGTCCTTGAACTGATATTTCTTGTTTCCTCACCAATATGACAATGAAGCAACACTGAATGAAACCCCGTCATTAGAAAAACCTATGGTTTGTCTATGGTTTTTCTCGACAGATCATGAGTTTCCGGATCGCTGTGCCAGTTCTAGTTTATGCTGCAAGAGAGCCCACCACAGTGCCCCTTGACAAGTCCCCCATCACACACCAATCTGTAGCTCAGTTCTGACATGGAAACAGTTGTTCACACCTCTGAAGAGTGTAGTGAAGATGGAGGGAGTTGATTCATCCGAGGTTCTTAGAAAAGTATCTGACACACAGAGAGAGCTCAGTAAGTTCAGTTCTTACCATATCTGTTGCCACCTGATACAGAGATATGGCAGTTCTTTAGATTTCCAAAACAGCTAATTAATACATTTGTTTTGGAAAGGACTTCTCCTGACAAGTAGGTATCTTGTTTGTGACATTACTCACATGAATATATTAAGTTGTATCAATGTTTCACAATCCATCATTATCACTGAGAAAAACAAAGTATCAGCCATAGGAATAGGAGAAAACACACAACACTTCAGTAGAGAATTAAATAAATTTTATGTCCATACAATGGAACATTAGACAACTATCCATTAAATAATATGGTGCCCAGAAAGAAGCACATTCAAATTCCCTCTGGAGGAATATGTGTTGAAACTGGGTCTCAAAATCCATAAAACTACCCCACTGAATATGTCGCCCACATCAAGGTCACAAGATGTATTAGAATCATCACTACAAAAGAAGTACATTGACTATATTTAACAAAATAAAAACAGAGAACTGAAAACATGAGTTAGAAGCAAGAGATTATAAACCACAGCTAGTGGTTTTATAGAACTTCTAGAAGCTTACGAATAATCTTTGAAATTAAACTGCTAATGAATAAAGCACTAAGGGACTGAATCAGTGACCTATAGAAATTATGAGATATATGCATAGCAGTGAAGAAATGGGAAAAAATGTATAGTTGTTAGATAGAGAGGATGGCTCTGTATTTGTCTAATTCAAGATGCAAAGATAAGAGAGAAAAGAAGTCTGAGATGCTCTCAGAAATGTGGCAGAACACTTAGCCTCAGATTTTCACTGAGCCACAAAAACTGGAATCACCGGTGAATACTGAAGAACAGAATATCTCTTAGATGTGCTGAAAAATCATTTACAACTACTCATAAGCACTTTCATTTCTCTAGAAGCTTATTATGAAAATGAGAGTAAATGTCATATTTGGAGCTTTCCTGTTTATAAATTTAGTTTAAAGAGAAAATTTTGACCTTCATTATTCAATTGTATTCTCATATCAGCTACTATGGGGAAAAAAACCTTATAATAAATAAGGAAGCTTGGCTACTACATTTTAGAGTTATGAAGTATTATTCATAACATGTCATTATTCATGAGAGTTATAAGGTAGTATTCATTTACCACTAATAAAGGTCAGAAAATAGAGGTTCAGATCAAATTAGAAAAAACAATTTCATCTAACCTGTGGGCAAAAGACCTTATTAGAGAAAAAATAATTCTACCTCATGCAGTAGATTTAGAAGTGTGTGCAACAATTCAGTTGAATTATCTGACTATACTATCCTATTTTTATACTACAGAATTCAAGTTACTATAAAAGAACAGCAATTTGGAAAGGGAAAAGTAAATAAATGTATTTGTTACTTAGAGAAACATTTTCTCTTAAAATGGAAAGCGCATTTTCTACAAATTAAAACTAAAGAATATTGACTCAGAAACAGAGTACGTGAGTGTCAGTTTTTGTCAGTAAGGGGGTTTTGAGAATAGCCCTCCTTTAATCTGATGATAAGTGCTTCAGCTTCAGCAGGGAGTGCTGTTGTGCTGGTGTGGGAAGCAACTCTGAATGTGGCTGAGGTCACTCATCCCGATAAGTATTTACCGCACTAACATAGTAAAAATCACAAATGTCCAAGTATGAACCAAAAGTAGTAAACATACTAGTTATGGGACCTCCAAGTATGTAGATAGCAAACCCATACTATGGAATGCATCCACAATGAAAAGGTGTGGGGATATTCTGAAGATGACTTCTTGACTTGCCTTGCTGATACACATTATCTCTTAGAACACAGAGGAAGTGCCAAGACCTGACAATCATTTAATCAACATGAACACCTGGTTGATGAACCAGACCTGGTTGATAAAAAATGAGCAGGGACCTTGAGAGAAAGGAGCACTGCTGTCTTTGATATTTTTCCCATGGTTGTAGACTGCATTCTCTGGCAAACAGCCCTGGGTGGAGATTGTGTGAAGTGGGTGGTGAGCTTTTCAGAGACAACGCCTGGGAAGGAACGAAAGAAGCAAGGTTGAGCAGCGGCATCGAAGGAATCAAGAGGCATTTCAAACGAGGTCTCGGCAGATCTCACGGGAAACCCTGAGTGGGGGATGGCACTGTAATGGGAGGACCACACCAACGGCTCATCAGACTCCGGGTGTTGCCTGGGAAACCAGGCGTTGACAGCTTCTTAAAGGCTGTTACAAAACCTTCTGACAGCTCAGCTGAGTGCCATCAGCAGACACCACTCTCAGAAGCTGGGGTAGCAGGGAGTTGTGGGGGAGGGGAGGCGCGTTCTCAAAACAAAGGGGGCTGGACCAGACAACACATTCATTATAGTGGCCAAACGAAAGGACACATCATAGTCACATGTCTGCCCTAAACTATGGGAACTTACACTTCAGAAAGACTGAAGGATTCAGACACAGCAAGCCGTCAGGAGACTTGTAACTACTAGAAGCATTCATCCATTCATTCAACAAATACGTAAAATGGACTTAACTCCTTGTTGATTTTTGAGCAAGATAACGCACAAACAACAAAAATTCATGACCACAATGAATGAGTGGGATACTGAGCCTGCCACTTCCTGCAATTATTAGCGCTTCTGCCCAACTCCCAGGGAAGTCACTTTGGTAGTTTAAAATGAGCCCTGGTGGGAGCATCAGCACAATGGAAATTGGATTGTGCTACTAAACAGGGCTTTTCACTCCAGCAGGCCAATTATTAAATGTGTCCCAGAGCCAAACTGCAAACCACTTTTGAGCTGACAACCCAATAGGATGGGAAAGACTTAAAATTGTTCACAGAAGGAAAAAACAGCAACTCTAAACTTATTATTGCGAAAGCTTCAATTTTTTTGAATTTTGCCCCAGCCAATTTACCTTTGATTATGATGAAAATATTTTGTATATTAATTCATGTTAGAAAAATGGATAAAATTGACACAGAACGCATCCCAGGACAAAAACAGAACAGCACTTGGCTGTTCTGATAAAAAAAAAAAAAAAAAACAGAGCAAATACATCTGATGACTCTAGCCCTGGACACCTACTGCCATAAATTTCCTGGGTGCGTTTGGATATTTTACTAATTTTTTCCCAACTTGTGCTTTTATGAACTCTCTTTACAGCTTATCAAGTTGGCAGTTGAGAAGGGAGTTACAGATCCTGTGACCAGATCAGCTCAAACTGGAGCCTGCAGGCACACAGGCTCCGTGAGAAAGTCACCCCTGAGATAGTCACCCCTGAGATAGTCACCCCTGAGATAGTCACCCCTGAAACAGTCTCAAGTCCTGCAGCACCTCTGAGCTACAGCTGACTGGTGCTCACAATCAGCAGCAATAAATAGATCACACTCAGACAGACAAATGGACTTTACCCAAGTCCACAGTCCCTGCCTTCTCAGCCAATAAAGTTTAATTGCTCTGGGCTCAATATCCAGCCCTAATGCCTTGACACCTCAAGGAGGGTCTCACGCACAGAGAGGTCTCCTTGGAGTTCTCTTTTCTTGCTGGTTGGCTAATCGGTAAACACTGACTCCTTGCCTGCCCTCACAGGTGTTTATGACATCCTATTTATTCTTGACCAGAGAATCTTAAGAGCCCTTTTTCAGGCTGGCCCTCCCTCATCTGATGACAGTATCACTGCTGATTTGTATTATGAAAATCTTCACCTTCAACATTAATTCTCATATTCATAGAGCTAAGCTCCACATAAGCCTTTCTGTTCCTTGGAGTTTGAAGTTTTGCTTATTGTAGAAAAAAAACAAAGTGAGTCCATGTTGCATTGACTCTATCTTAGACCCAAGACTGGTATTTCTCTACTGGGAAGACAACCAATGTCCCCCACTTTTTCCTTTAGGCATACCAACCAGTACTTGTTATCCACACACAACTCTATTGATCTCAGTAGAACAAAAACACACGTGATGTGTCCCCAGGGACTTCAGGTGTCATTAGGCTCACAGAAGAATGAGCGCTCATCTAAGCAAGGTATAAGAAGAGCCTAGTCCTCTGTATCAATTCCTGCCCTGAGGACACTGTGTAAGTTGCCCTTTGTAAACTTTAAGCATGATTAATAGCCAAGCCTGCTCAGTCTTTGAACTCAAATTACCTTCTCAGTTTGGCAGAACTTACTCATTTCCACAGCTGCACGTGTGTTTATATGCAGGGTGATATGAGTGAGAAAACATAAATCATCCTGCCTCATTTTATCCTTGATTATAAAATTTGGCAATCATTCATTTGTTTCAATAAACTCTTGAATTGGAGTTAATAATAAAATCCCCAAAATCTTTGACAACTCAGTGAAAGGCATCACTAAACAACACCCCATGACTGAAAGCAGTGTCTTCCATTTCTTTCAACAGTTCCATCAACTGGCACTCACAGCATTTGCCTGCATTTATGGAACAGTGTTAATGACTGTATCCAGACATTCTCCGTGAGGCTGAGTCAGAAACTAAGCACCAATATTTTCAATATGTATCAGGTGCCAGAACAGAGCAATAAGGGAAACACCGACCTCTTTGAAAAATTCTTATACACTCAGATTTTTAACCTAAAAACAAAAGTGCCTCTATCAAGATAGAAGCTATTTTTTGACATGTAATTGAAATTCTTCCTTGGCTATCATAAAAGTTTAAACCATGAGTTTGACTTTTTTTAGCCTATAGGTTGACAATTCCACCGAAGTGGAAGTCCTTTGAGACAAACCAAACAGTAATCAATGAGCACAACTCTCTAAAGCTAAAGAAAAATGAGAGCGATCTTTCAAATCTTTAATCAACTAATCTCTGACACTCTTAAAAAGTGCTTGTAGCCTATGGACAACTGTTGGGTGGCTTCACTGAAGACATTTTCTTATAAAATATCACTTTTTGCTCTTTTCCTAATAATTTCTAACATTTCCATAACTAAAATAATTACTGGGCCTCCCCTGGTGGCGCAGTGGGTTAAGCAACGCACTACGAAGCAAATCGCAGCCACTGCAGCACGAGTTCAATCCCTGCTGCCGGCCGGGGGGGGGACCCACATGGTGCRGCAGACCTCTCCTGCTGTGCCCGCTGCTCCCCTCAGCAGTGTACKTCKGTTGATCTGCCTGTTCTGCTCCCCGCTCTCTGTGGTGAATCCTCTCACCCCCCTACACCTCTGGCCTGTACCCCAGTGCTTGTATGCATAAATAAATAAATCTTTAAAAAAAAATAATAATTACTTTTCCCATGTCACCCTCTAAAAATGATTTTTTGTGTGCTATTATCTAAGTCAGTTATTAGCTAGTTAAACATACAAGCTCAGATCCAATTAAACATACCTTTTAAAAATGTTGATTTTTAATTCTAACTTCCAGGAACTATTCACTTCAAAACATTTTTGATTGTTGAGAGGAAATCTCTTATTAAGCTCACTATGTATTTATTCTAATATTATCTGCTTTTTCTTAGAGAAAACTTAAGCTGCTTTGCTCAGCTAAATTGCAATGACCTATCATTGAGAAATCTGAGACATACCTTCTCCTATTTTTCTTTACTGTTCTGATTGTATCTCCATTCAATTTCACATCACTAACTTTTCAACTTAAGATCTTATCCATACTTAGTTTTTAAATTGCCACAATACTACTATTATGTTATAATTAAAACAAGTATTTCCATTTAATTGCCAATTACCATTTATATAGGTATCCCTGTCACTTATGCTTTCTGCATAAAACATTCAATCATGTTAAACTGTTAGATAGATGCAGAAGGAGAATCTCTTAAAACACTTTGTTGACACCTGTTAAATTAATCTTGTGTCTTGGGTCATACTAGAAACAGTACATGTTCAAAACATACAGTGCAACACAATAGCATCTTGCAGGATCCAACAGCTAAAGTGAAATATAGTCCTATCTAAATAATGGGGTTGTATTTTTTAAAAATGGACAAATATTTTGCCCTGATTCAATCTTTGAATTTCAATTAAAATTAGACTGAAATTGAAATGCTTTAAGTGCATAATAAAATTGCAAAAACATTAGAGTTCTAATATATAACCAGTTTGCCTTATTAATAAAACAGTACATTTATTACAATTAATGAATCAATATTCACACACTCATGTTTTAAAAAGTTAGACTGAAATTAAAAATTGGTCAGGCGTGTTAGCTGAGCACATAGCAAGTGCTTGTGTGCACAGAGCCTGTGTGGTTAGTGACTACGGCCTTGGACAGTAGCCTTGTGCCATCCTTGCCTCCTGCTGACCTGCCTTTCAACCCCAACTCTGATGCTCTGTTTGCTCTGCATTAGACTCTTCACCCTCCCTGATGGACACGAGCATGCACTCAGCTTGCTGGCTGGCCCTGCTCTCCACTGGCGCACCATCTTCTAGCTGCAGCTTTTGGGCCCCATCCTCTGGCAGGTTCTCTCCGCCAGTGCTTCTCCCAGCCCAGCATGACTCCCCTTGGAGGGTGGGAAGAGGAGGAGGCAACCGTTAGTCAAAGGAAACAGGGATCAAGATAAATGAGGAAGCGGGGCTGTTAAAAAAAAAAAAGCAGGTAACCACTCTAATTCTTGCTTCTTGTCTTGGACAAATAACTTTCAAAAAAATTTTTTTTACAGAAGATGTTATGCAACATTGATACAGTGATTTTTGAAAATCACACAAAAACATGGAAGGATTCGAACTGAACCAATACTCTAGTGTTCAGAAAAATGGGAAGAAAGGAGAGCCTGCCGACAATTCAAAGTAAACGCATTTAATAACCACTGAATAGGTGGAAGTGGGCGTGGTATGACATACACAGGTGCTGGGGTGAGAAATTACATACCCGAAGCCTATACAGTGTTGTGAACTATTGTTACCTCAATAACAACCACCAAAATAATACCATGGTTCAAAGAAGTTTTAATAGCCGCCGTAAGCAAGATTCTAGGATGAATCAATCAGTCAAAAGCTGGTATGTAAGCTTAGAAGAAGCCATCACACGATCGCTTGTAATCAGAAGGACCCATCAGAGCAGGAAGCCCTCTTCCTGTTTTGAGACGCTTCTGAGAATAGTGGCTGCACTATTGAGGCTGCAGATGTCTGAAGTTCATCTCAGCCCTTGGCGATGCCTCTCGTGTACTCTTTGTGTGAAGTGGACAGAGATGGGCTGGATGATGGACTCTGGGGCATCAGTTTGTGTTAGATGTTCAGTTGGTCAGATCCTTTTTTGATATATATAGATGCTACTTAACCATCTGATGTTGGTCAGATTCTTTTCTCCCTGTGAACTTTCACATTTCCAAAGAGATGATGCCTCAAGGTTGGTCTTAACTCTGCCCTTGGCAATATTTTAGTAAATATAATTAAGAATGGATTGGATGAAGACATCACTCAGCATTTTTACTAATGGCAGAAATCTGTTTTTGACAGCTGGTAAAACAGTCTTGGAATTCAACATCTCAATAGTTGAGATTTGTGGTTTACACTGACCTTACCAAGGCATAAAACAACTTAAGAATAGCCATGCAGAGGTGTGAATGACGGCATAACCTATGTTAACCCAGCCACACCGGCTGGGGTGAGGCAGGTGGGAGGGAGTGTATGTTCCAGGAAAGTGGGTCATAATAATAGCCACACCTCGTGACTGTAATTACTGGGACTGCACAATTCCCTTCCCCCCCACAGCACCCTGAGAGTGAGAGGCCAGCCAAGGTCTCCTCGATGGCTGGCACTGAACAGCCACTGAACACCCTGGGTCACTGCCCCAGATGGTGGGTGCTGGAGGGTGTTGCTGCCGCCACCTGCCTGCACAGAACACCAGCATCCATGCAGACGCACCATGCAGAACTGATGTCCACATAAAAACTGTTTTCTTCCTGCAACTTCCTTTGTAATTTCATATCTACTTTGCTAGTCTCTTTACACTGCCTCAATGTTAATTTGGGGTGCTGCCTTAGGATTTCTGCCACCCATTTACCTCACCCTCTCAAGACATTTATGTGCTCCCAGCTTGCTAATTATTTCCAGTTCATACTTCTACCCTGAGGTTTAGTATTTGTTACACACACTAAAGTATATACTTGTTATTCTTTTAGTCCTTGTACTAACTAGAAGGTTAGACTGAAGAAGCAGGGACTTTTTTCTCCTTTTTTTAATTTTTAAATTTTTTTAGATTGCTGTTCCTTTTTGTACAATATTTGATTTTTCCCCTCAAGGGTAGTCCCCTTAAATATACCATCACCGCATCACCCGTGAGCCACCACCAGGGCTGACAGCGAGCACTCTGCATCCCCAGGGCTTACCCCAGTGCCTGACACAGTAGACACTAAATATTTGTTAATAATGAATAAATGAAAATTTTGTATTCAATATGAAGAACTTCCTCAATACAGAAGATTTCGAAAATGGAAATGACTTCTCCTAATGGTGCTGAACTTCCGGTGACTGAAAATGTCCTCACCAAGAACGCTGAGCAAGACACTAGTCAGTAACTGGAAGCAGGCAGGGAAGGCGAAAGGCTCTGCATGTGCGTGAAGTGCGACAATTACAGGATTGAGCAGATAAATGTAGTTGCATTTTTCATAAGCACGACTAATTTCTCTCTCCATTCCCCAATTCCCCCAAGGACACACACGTATTTTGTGTCATCAAACTGCTGCTATCTGGAGCACCCCATGGTACCCCAACCTTATCTCTTGAAATCTAGAATTCTTGAGCCCAACTTTCATAGCCTGGAACTGTCTAAAATTGCTATGAATTTCTGGAAAACTATGTCATCTCATGACCCCCTGAACCTCAAGAATCCTGCATCTATACATGCTATCTCTGTCCAACAGCATCCCACACTTGTAACAATCTAGTCTTTTAATCATTTTCCACTAACCAAAGTGACCTTCCAGATGGCTAGGGTCAGTCACATGCCACTGTCCAGCATGACTTGGACAGCCCAGGCAAGTCTTCAGCACGCTCCTCCAGTCGACATTCTGGGCCTCCCTTCCTTCTTCTCACTTCCTTCTTTCTCCCTCAATATCTCCTCAGTATCCCCCTTCTCTCATCTTTGCCCTCAACCGGAAGAGCACCGAGTTCCTTTCCCCTGTGCAGCAGTGACAGTAGGATTCTGTGTCCACCACTGACCCTCATAATAACCTAAGTGTCTTTACTCCAAATAAAATGCATCTGTTACCTATGAAGAGCTGGGCACAACACCCAGGTGATCTTTAAATTGTCGCTTTTGGATTATGCTCATGAAATAAGGCAGAAAAATAAGAGAAAAATATCAGATGGTTTCACTTATAGGAGGAATGCAGGGGAAACAAATAAGGGATCAGGGGAAAACTATAATAAATTAAAAAGCAAAGTTAACAGGCAACAATAAATCAGAGACATTCTGCAGGGGAGGGGGAGGATGAAAACGGGAGGGAAGAGCACAAGGGACTATGGCGATGGTGCACAGGTAAATTGGTGGTGGGAATTTTACAGGGACTACACCTAACAAGAGAAAGCAAACATTGTACAAAAAGGAAGAATTACACACACACATATGTATATATACATATATATGTCTGTGTGTGTGCGTGTAGATAGATAATCCCTTTTATATCTATTGCACATTTTGAGGTCTTGCTATATTCCAGGCCTTAACAATGTTTCATTTTTACCCTAGCTTGAATCACTAAAGAAACTAGTGCTGAAATTAATCCCAGAGGGAAAGTGAGATTTTGTTTAGGATAGTTAGAAAATTAGACGTTAAAAAGGTCTGACCGTCTAAGTTTCTGAAAATTGACTTACTATTCTTGTAAATGGGAAAAAAATTTAGCTCCCTATTTCTATATGTGAACTATCTTTCCAAAAAAAAAGATTTTTCTGATTATAGCATGAATAAAAAGTCAGGAAACACAATTAGGATATCGAGGATGAGAGCTATGTTTGTGAGTACTTATGCAGATATTATAAAGTATCACTTCAAAATGGATCCATTTTGCTACTGCTTGAAACTGAAACAAGTATCATCATTGTCAAAGAGACAATCATCATTTCAATGAATATTTTCCGTGCATTTTCGATCATTAAATTCTACAAATGAGATACTAAGTCACTACTTTGTAACCGGAAGTTCTAACTTAATAATATTGTATATTCACTTTCCATGCAAAAACCACAACTCTACACCATCATTTTATGGTTACACAGTGTTCTACTATGTGGAGATACCATAATATAGCCATACTAAAAATATTACACGAACAATTTTGTAAACAGTGTTGAGATGAACCTCTTATCCACTCGTGTTTTGTTCACTTGTCAGATATTTAACCTTCATACGCATCATCACTGAGGCCAAGAGCGCTCCTTGGGTTAGTATATTTGAATATATTTGAAAAACTAAGAGATCCTTTTTATATGTTTTTGGCATGCATTGTTTCATTATTCTACTTCTCTGAATTGAGCATTAATAAGATAAATGATTAGGTATATTCCCATTAGAATAAAAACAGACCTTTACATGTTGTGTTTTCAAATGAAACTATATCCTACCAGCTGGTTTTTCAAAAATAAACATAAATATATTTCCCTGTGGCTCACTGGGCTGCATCAAATAGTTTACTCCATTTAAAATAAACATTACAATAAATCAAAAATCAAAATCAACAGACAACTATAAATCTGAGACATTCCCCAGGAGAGGAGGAGGGAGAAGGAACAAAATGGGTGGGAAGAACATGAGGGACTATGGTGATGGTTCACGGGTGAATTGGTGATGGGAATTTCACGGAGATGAGAAATATACACTGTAAAAAAATTAAAATAATGTAAATATATATTTATAATCTAAAAAAATAAATAGTAAACTTTTGTTGAATGGTGGTGTTAGCACCTTCTAGTGGTGAGAAGGCAGAATCTGGCAGTGATGAGTTGGTTTTGTGGGGGTGTTTTTAAAATAAAATTTTTAAAAAAGCATGAGCCTTTTTTAGTGATATTTTTAGTCTTCTTTCCTTTAGTTAATACAGCCACAAAGATCACGACATTCTGAAAAGGAAACTAAAAATATTGTGAAGTCAATTCAGAACATAATTTCATCATAAATATGAAACCATGTAATTGTAGTTTACTTACAAAAGGTCAAAATACTTGAGGGAATTTTAGGTGTTTTTCAAAAGTAGTAATTTTTCACAATGTCTCAGATTTTTAAACAACCACTTACACTGTACTTGTCTTTGCCATTAATTACCACCAACTTAGCCTCCACCTCTGCGTCAGACTGAAGTGCATTTGGACATAATGCCTCCGGGACCCGACGACCGGAGCAGACGGGAGGGAGGGCATTGCACCAAAACGCATCCATATGGCAACCAGAATAGAAGAGATTGTACGTCAGTAACAAAGCAAGAGAGTATGTTGGATGATTGGAAGGCACTGCAGAATTATCTCCTGTTTCTTCCAGTGCCATTCCCTGCACTGGCATTACAGTAGGTCCATTAATACACCATTGCAAACATTTTCTTTTCTACATGGCTCAGAACCACATCATTAATTTGACATTTCCGTGGTATGGGAAGTCTTCCTACGCTTATCTCAGTTGCACAGGATAGGAAAAAAGTTGTAAGAGGGTTTTAGAGTTCTGAGGCCTACAGTCTGGCCAAGGGCTTGAATAAGCGGTATTTCACCGGCCTCCAGCTATGTCCCTCTGTTTCCAGGACGTGGCTCTCCCACTGGAAGCTCAGGCAGCTTTTCTCACTGATCCTGACACAGGGGAGGCTGACGAGGAACATGCTCCTCCAAGTGGGGACATGGCAGCACATAGCCTGGGAGAACTGGACGTTCTGCCTCATCTCTCCCGAAGAGGGCTTTTGACAGAGACAACGGGGCGCACATTAATTACTGGTACTATGTCCCTTTCTCTATATTTCCTTGTAGCACACCTGAGCATCCACAAAATGTTAAGTACATTGCCAGTCGTTGGGGATGTGGTGAAGGGAATTTAGAGTATGGGGACAAAGAAACACAATGAATATGTTAACATTTGAACAACTCTGGATTTGCAAATTGTAGAGAGAGTCCACAGGGCCAGGGGAGAGGTAGGCACAGGGGAGCCGGGTGGGGCCACCGAGGACCCTTTTCTCCTGCCTGAAGAAGGTGCCTCTGAGATGAGAGACAGCGAGGGTGGTGGGCAGAGGAGTTTCTGGGATGAGGGAAGGCAGTGCTGAGCAAGAGGGGTGCAGACATTGGCAATTCCGAGGGGCACAGAGGATCTGAGAAGACTGGGGGGAGAGCAAAGAAGAGGTTAGAGCAGTGGCCTCCAGGTGGTACAGGGATTAAGTCTCAGCACTGTGAAGCAAGCCGAACACTGCAGCATCCCCAGTCAGGGAAGTGACCCACGTGGCGCAGCAGACCTCTCCTGCCTGGCCCGCTGCTCCCCTCGGCTGTGTGTTTCAGTCGCTCTGCCTGCTCTGCTCCCTGCTCTGTCTCTGGTGAATCCTCTCACCCCCCCGCACCTCTGGCCTGTACCCCAGCTCTTGCGTGCACAAATACATTCTTTTAAAGATAAGGGTAGAGCAGGTTTTTCAGACTTGGCACTGTTGCCACACTGTACTGGATGCTTCTTTATAGTGGGGAAGTTTTAGCAGCGCCCAGCCTCTATCCACTGCACACCGTAATACCCGCTGCTCAGCCCAGCTGGAGACAACCAGAAATGTCTCCAGAAACTACTGAGTGTCCCCTGGGGGGGCCAACATCACCCTACTGACAAGCACTGGGCTAGAGAATTAGGCAGACTCTTAGAGGCCATGATAAGGAGTCTGCACTTTATTCTGAAACCAATGGGAAGCCATGAGACCCAAAGAGGAGATGTACAAGGTCCTGGTTATGCTGTCTGCTGTCTTTCAACATTCCGTCCGGGCTGTGAAACCACAAGGGTCACTGCCACCATTCTGACAGCATCTGCCCATTCCAGTCCATTCTCAGCCTGTGCATCTCTATCCCAGTCTTACCCTGGGTCTGCTCCCTGGGGTAACGCCTGCTGCCTGGAGGGTATTATCTTTATTTGGGCCTTCCAAGTTTGGAACACTTGAAATAAATCCATTGCTGAGGGTTCCACTACCACCATGGGGCTGGAACCTGTGTTTGCCCCGTTTCGTTATCCTGAAGATTTTGGGACCTGAAATAGAGAATATCTAAGTTTACTTCCAACAACCAAAAAAACTCATGATTCTGCAATCTTGGACTATTGAAGAGGTTGTTGAGGAGTGAACTAGCCCTAGAGGGCTGGATCTGTGATATTTGGAGTGCGAGTGGTTAATGTGATCCCCTGATACCAAGACACCTTTCCTGGGACTCTTTGAAGGCTGTGACGATTCGCAGCATAAACGCAACTACATATCGCCATCTAGTGGCAACTCCCTTGAACTTACCACTCATCCACAGGTCCGCCCATCCACCATTCATCAGGTGTCTGCAAAGTGCCAGGCGCTATTTAATAGTGAACAAGAGCATCTCTAAGTCTCAACTCTGATGAGATTTTCATTTTAATGGGGGACAGGCAAGACCCATGGTGGTAGGTTTAATCCTCAGCAACAGAGCTAATTCAGAGAGCTCAAACCTGGAATCCAAAAAGAAAGATAATAGACTGAGAAATTTGTTCACTTTTTTAATGTGCAAATTTTCTTAGAATGAAAAGATGGAGCATTGCATGTTGGTTAAAGCAGCTTCTAAATGAATCAACTTGAAAAGACACAATGTCAGTTCAATTTACTCATGTGGACTTTAATGAAGCAAAACAAAGAAACTAAATGCATACAATACATAAACTAATTCAAACCCTAAAAATATGACTGTAGAATTGAGGCTACCAAAGGGAGAGGCACAGATGAGAGGTAAAGGGGTAGGGGCCCATGGGTGCGCTGGTAGTGGGCGTGGCGTGGCAACGTACACTTGCATAGGTGTGACTTAATACCTTTAAATTATCGCCAGTGTTGGAAGCCGATGTGATCTCAATTTAAAAATATATAAAGTAAAAATAAGTAAAATTTTACTGGTCAAATTCTTTTTAAAAAGCCAGCTTGAAAGTTCTTCCCATATTGTATATTTAAACTATTTTATACCACCTCAAATATTTTCCTTTTCCTCAATTATTAAAAAAAAATAATGTGCTTAAATGGTTTTCTAGTGTTACTAAACACCAAAGGAAATGATATAATACAGTCTAAACAGTTTACTACTAATGAACATGAGATTTTAAAAGCCTGTTATTCTGTCTCCATTTGAGTTGTTTGGCTGCTGGCAACTCTCCAGCCCCACACCTGGGCAGCTGATAAACCCTGGTCCTTTGCCACTGAAGGAGCATTCAAACCACACTAGGCCTGGCCCACTTGGGGACATCACCCCTCGATCACAAAGAAAGCGATCAGTCTCTTCCCTGCCCTCCGAAGCTTCTGGGAGCTTCCTGGTGTCCCCAGATTCTCGCTGTGGGAACCATAAGCCCTCTATACCCTCTGATGCACTGGGGCATCCTCGGTCTCCACACCCTACAACCCTGCCTCTGTGTGGTGGTCAAACAATTTTATTTATTAAAACAAATATGAAATCACGAAGACAGAATTAACACTAAATAATAACTTGAGAAAGTCTCTTACAATCTCCAGAATGCATTCAGTGAAGGTTATGTGACAAGGCACCAAATTTTAAAATGTGGGAAAATGCTTAGTCTTTACCTCAGTCTCTCACAGATATTTGACTGTAGAAAATACCATTCCATAGACGAGGTAGTCCTGAGAAACATGTGGAAACCTGGAAAAAGCTCTGGACGTGGAGGCATTCTCAAGGACTACTAGTTAGGGGAAGAGTGTTTCCCCTCTCCACATGTCAGAGTTTTCTCAGATTCTTCACACCTTCCCCTCACTCCGAGTTACCAGAGGAAATAGGTGGCCAAAGCAAAAACCATATTCCTATTCTACTAAAAATACTACCTACAAATATCATTATGTAATAATGTAAACCCATGTTACCTCAATAAAAAAATATATTATGCTGAATGATTTGAATAAGTCAAGCTGCAGTGATAAATATTTTTAAGTGCACACATTAAGGAAAGGACTACTGAGTGAGTGTGGCTTTTTCTTCTTTAATTTTTTGGTCCCAGGTACTGAAATCTTCACTTTAGATAGGCTCATGTTAGCTTTCATTCTGTTTTGTTTTTCTTATCTTCCAGGCCACAGAATTTCAAGTCAAAGGACAGAGAGTAAAAAGAAAGACCTGAGGGCCTCCCTGCTGGCTCAGTGCTTGAGTGCTGCACTGTGAAGCATCCGCAGCACAGCAGCGCGAGTTCGATCCCCAGCCAGGGAGGGGACCCACATGATGCGACAGACCTCTCCTGCCTGACCTGCTGCTCCCCTCAGCAGTGTGCTTCAGTTGATCTGCCTGTTCTGCTCCTCACTCTGTCTCTGGTGGATCCTCTCACCTCCTGCGACTCTGGCCTGTGCCCCAGCTTTTGTGTGCATAAATAAATAAATTAAAAAAAAAAAAAAAAAGGAAAGACCTGAGCAGAATTCTCAGTGTCTATGTCAGGTCCATTCACACCTGACCCCCTTTAGCTCCACCTTTCAGAGCTCAGGACAATTGAAGTCTTGATACTCAGAACTCCTCCTCTGAAGAGAGCATGGTCCCGCCGGCACAGAGAATGTGCTCATGTTTATCCATAAAATACTTTAAAATCAGGGTTGGGCCTCCCTGGTGGCACAGTGGGTTAAGCAACGCCCTATGAAGCAAACCACAGTCACTGACTGCAGCATGAGTTCGATCCCTGTTGCCGGCCAGGGAGGGGACCCACATGGCGCAGCAGACCTCTCCTGCCTCGCCCGCTGCTCCCCTCAGCAGTGTGTTTCAGTTGATCTGCCTGTTCTGCTCCTCACTCTGTCTCTGGTGGATCCTCTCACCACCCACACCTCTGGCCTGTACCCCAACTCTTGTATGCATAAATAAATAAATCTTTAAAAAATAAAATAAATAAATTTAAAAGATAAATAAGTAAAATCAGGGTTGTCTTATGAAGCAAGGTTTTCAAGACCAGCACACTAAACGGATATGGTTGTTTACACAGGAAACATGAAAGCAGATACCTGTACTTTGGGTGCTGCCCTCTGTATGTTGGATTTAGCATCTTGAGACCAGTATCCCATCGCCAAGCTTCTTTGGGTTGCTGAAAGTCTCTTGTGCCAGACAACACACACCCAAAGTACAGAGGACAGCAAAGATCCAGGTGTGCCCTGGGGCAGCCAGGGTGGGAGCAGCAGGCTGTGGTGACAGGGCTGGGCTCCAGGAACCCCCTTTCTACACCACAGCTCCAAGGGCCAGGTCTGAAAGAGGATCTGAAAAGTCAGGATCAGGTTCATCCTCAGACTGATGAGCTGTGGCCCTGTGTGGCCAGAGGCACTGCTGCAGGGAGTCCTTAGAAAGGGCAAGATTCCGAGCAGAACACCCACCCAACTCTACTGCACACATCCAAAAGTCTTCCTAACACCCCTCCACAAGTACAGATGAACGATACTGCCCAAATGCAACACCTGGTTTTCCCCAGGCTTCATCCTCAGGATTAATTCAATTATAGAACCAAATCACAAAATGACATGCACACAAGCGTAAAAAAAGCAGAAAGAATATTTCTCCCTTTTTATATTATGACTTCCAAAAATAGCTGGGTGGTATTTGAAGTTTCATGCTCACTTCGCAGTAAAAAATCCTACGTTAACAGGTGGTGCTTGTTTTGTAGCCATAATCTTTAGTTATAACGACTCTATGGAGGCCATTGAGTAAGTACCCCCAGAAGTCCTATATGCCCGGAACCTCAGAATGTCATGTACCTTGGAAAGAGGGTTTTTGCAGATGTAACAGGTGCGTGGGGATGAGATCATATGGGGTTGGTTGGGTCCTCAACCCAAGAACAGTGTCCTTACAAGAGACAGAAAAGGACACAAAGGGAAGAAGGTGAGACAGAGGCTGGAGCATGGTGACATCAACCAAAGGCAGGCTGAGGATTGCCTGTGGCGGGGTTCAGAACACACTACTCCAACCTGGCAGCGAGGCACAGTGATAATTTAAGCTGAGTGAGTTTGAGAAAATGGCAGAAGCACGAGGATCACTGTGACCTTGCCCTCACCCGCCTCCCTAAAGAGGATCATGAGACCTTCCCAGGAGGAGGCCTCCCTAGACCTAGAGGGAAGGAGGACTCCGAAGACAAAAGACAAATCTCCAAAGACAAAGGGACCAAGAGGCCAACCAGCAGGCCCATCTTCCCACATGGACTTCCTACTCCTCGCCCTGTTATTTCCTTACACAACTTCCACTTTTCATCAAATCTGGCATAAAAACACAAGGTTAGCCATTTCTTTGGGTCATTATCCTTTTCAGGTAATCTTAGGAAATCTTCCTTTTCAGGTAAAACTTACACTCAGTAAGTCTGGAAGCTTTCCTCTTGATATCCCGTCTCAGCTTAATTTTCAGACCCACCCAGGACCCTGAGGGTGAGTGAAGAAAACTTTGTCCTCCTCTCACCAGCAAACTACAGAAGCTGGAAGAGGATTATGGGCTGGGACTCCCAAATGGAACTAGCCCTATGACTCCCTGATGCTGGACTTCCAGCCTCCAAGCTGTGAGAGAATTAAATTTCTGCACTTTAGGCCGCTAGTTTGTACTCCTTTATGACGGCAGCCCAGCATCCGAATCTCCTCTGGAAGTCGGATATCATGAGGTGATTTGCCCATAGTTCCGACAGGGACACCTAGGCTAAAATATCTCATTCCCAAAGGAGCAGCCTCCCCAAGTGTCCACAACAAGCTTCCCAAGGCCTGTCACTTTGGCGGGTGGATTGTTTCCAGCTCAGGCCAATCCAGACGCTGCAGCCTCACAAGAAACTTCTACCTTTATGGACCTAGGAGAATGGAAATTGGAGATCTTACCCCAAATGAGGATTTTTAACCAATTTCTATTGGAGAAAGCTCCCTCTATGGTGGGACAGACACGTGACTACAGGAGGTCTGCTCTCCTCCATACAAGTCACCCTCTCCTCACCTGGTGAGCCCCTGCTCTCTCTCCTTGAACCTCAGGTCCAAATCCCAGCCCTCAGCTAAAGTTATGTAGCTTCTTGTTGACCATTTGCTTTGGAATCCACATCCATGCAGATCCTCCATACTCAGGTAATTGAGTTTGGTCATTTTCTACAATGAATCAGGCTGGTGTTAATTTGATTGTTCCTCCAGCCCAAGAAGAAACAGAGGGGTGGGACTCCCTGGTGGCACAGTGGGTTAAGCAACGCACTATGAAGCAAACTGTAGCCACTGCAGCACGAGTTCGATCCCTGCCTCCGGCCAGGGAGGGGATCCACATGGCTCAGCAGACCTCTCCTGCCTCGCCCGCTGCTCCCCTCAGCAGTGTGTTTCAGTCAGTCTGCCTGTTCTGCTCCCTGCTCTGTCTCTGGTGAATCCTCTCACCTCCCGTGACTCTGGCCTGTACCCCAGCTCTTGTGTGCATAAAATAAATAAATCTTTAAAAAAAAAAAGAAGAAGAGCTACAAATAATGATGGTACTTAACACCTGTAGTAGAGGAAAAATATTTTTCACTTTACTCATCTGAGTTCTCAGTTTAAGATCCTGTAATAAATGACAGATTAATAAGAAAATACGTAAAGTTTATCAACATGGTTACCTCATGTATACATGGAAGATACCTGGGGAAAAATAACTCCCAAAGATGGCCTAATGCACCAGCTCAAAAACCATCTTCAGGTAAACACAAGAGAAAAGTGTGGGTGAGGGGAGACCAGGCATGAGAGGTTTCCAGGGAAAGCACAGTAACCCAGAGTGAGGTTTGTGATATATGTTCAAATCGGTGTCCTCTTCATTGATAATATTCTTTTGTGATTTATTCACCCTTTTCTCAGTGAGGGAGACATACTTAGAAGTGAAAATTTATTTCTACATATAAATATCTCCCAGAAGAGGGGAACTTCTGTTTTTGGAGCTTGTCCTGTTATCTACCATTCATTAAAATAATCAGCTGAAAATAATCCTAACGCCAAAGAAGTGTACCTTGGGGTGGCATATTCCACTGACCTTCACACTGAGACCTATCATAGACAAAACACTGTCTTACTGGAATGCTCTGGGAAAAGCTCCAACCCCCTAAGTTGTCTCCCAGCTGAGATGTTAAGCCCCATCACATAAAGGGAAAAGCTTGAAATGCTTGGACAGAAACTGACAATTCATGAGGATTTTTCAACTTTTTATCAACCTTCACATCACCAATATTTTTTTAAAGAAAAATTTATTTATGCATACAAGATCTGGGGTGCAGGCCAGAGATGGGGTGAGGGGATTTACCAGAGACAGAGTGGGGAACAAAACACACAGATAGACTGAAATACAGTGCTGAGGGGAGCAGCAGGCAAGACAGGAGAGAGCTACTGCACCTGGCTGCAGATACCTTCATAGTGTTGCAGCCTAACCCCTGTGCCACCAGGGAACCCCAACACCTCACTAGTATTTACTGCACCTTACTTTCAGAAGTAAGTATATAAAAGATACCAGATGAATGTCAATCAACCTACCAAGAAATTGTAGGAAGGCACACTAACTGAATTATTGCTTGAACTGAACAACATAATAATTTAGAGCACAGACCCTCAGACTCACCTTGGAATACAATGTTCTTATCTAGAAACAGTTTGATCAACAGGTAGTAGCCTGCATATCGCTGCATTTCTCTCCTACGGTCATTTGCTCTCCACTAGGGGGTGTGATTCCTGAAACTGTGCTCTTTGTTCACCGTTTGCAGGGAACAGAGTAAGAGCCGAAAAAGAAACAAGACCTTGGTATTCTCACATTACATTATACTTTCCAACCGTTTGAAGCTAGCGTAACCCTTCACTAAGTACTTGGCAAACTTTAAACCATACATCTGTGAAGTTGTTTTTTTTTTCTTTCACATTACCTTTCACCTACTTTAAAATAAACCACTCATTGTTCAAGAGGGAAAACTCAAATTTGTTTTTCCAAAGTAATCTATAATGGAGTAAAACATTGCTGGAAGGTTTGCAATTAACTAATTTACTATGCAATAAATCTCAAAGGGAATGTAAGTTAATGAGGAAATCATTTTTCAAACTTCAATATTTAGGCCTCTGTTTGCTTTTTTAAAGTAACAAAATGTAAATGCTTTTTAATTTTTTTAAAAGATTTATTTACTTATGCATACAAGCACTGGGGTACAGACCAGAGGTGGGGGGGGAGGGGGGAAACGGGGGTGGGGAGAGAGGATCTATCAGAGACAAAGTGGGGAACAGAACAGGCTGATCTACTGAAATACACTGCTGAGGGGAGCAGCGGGCGAGGCAGGGAAGGTCTACTGTGCCATGTGGGTCCCCTCCCTGGCCGGAGGCAGGGATCGAACTTGGGCTGCAGTGTCTACCAGTTGCTTCACAGTGCGTTGCTTACCCCACTGCGCCACCAGGGAGACCCCTGTAAATGCTTTTTTAAATTAAAAAAGTATACTAGCTTGGTTTTCCAATTGTTTAAACCATACAGAAATACATGTAATTAAAAGGAAAAAGTCATGATCCACTTTCTTGTGTATCTGGATTTATTTTAGTATTAAAATAATGGAAGCAGGGCCTCCCTGGTGGTGCAGTGGGTTAAGCAATGCACTGTCAAGCAAACCGCAGCCACTATAGCATGAGTTGGATCCCCGCCACTGGCCAGGGAGGGGACCCACATGCAGTAGACCTCTCCTGCCTCACCAGCTGCTCCCCTCAGCAGTGTGCTTCAGTCGATCTGCCTGTTCTGTTCCCCACTCTGTCTCTGGTGAATCCTCTCACCTCCCGTAACACTGGCCTGTACCCCAGCTCTTGTATGCATAAATTAAAAAAAAAAAGATAATGGAAGCAAATGTACGGAAAAAAGGAATCTGAAAATTTTATTAGATTTAACTTTTCATTTTGCCTATATTTTCCCAGACTTTTTCATTAGCAGTAACACAAATTATTTTTTAAAATTACTAGAGAAATATAAATGGAAGGTCTACTATGTGCCCCACAAAGTGCTAGAAGCCAGAAATAATACAATCTAGTATCCTTAACTCTATAACAGACATTAGTGTAGAATAAAAATAAAAACCTCCCATCTTGGCTATTAAGATCTTTCATGATCTGACTTTTCCTGACTTTCATTGCTCTATCTTACATACCTTGTCTGGAACCATAAAAAATAATTTACAATTATCCAAACATTCTAACCCTCCCATGGTTACACTATTTTCTCTACTTGTAATGCTCTTTCCCCCCTTGGAACATTTCTTGAAATTCCAGTCATCCTTCAACTTAACCCAATCATCACCTCCTCTTTAATTACTTCGGAGACCCCAGTTAAGGAAAAGTCAGTTATTCCTTTGCCTTTGACACTACAGCACCCTACACACACATACATACACACACATAGTGGATGTTTTGTAATTATTGATTCTGTTTCTGTCTAGGTGACCTTGAGAACAAGGGGTGGGTATTTGTCATCTTTATATTCCCACTTATTATCTATCATGCCTAACGTATGTCAGGCAGCAATAAAGTATGACAGACCTGATAAAGAATGAGTGACTTTCTTTGTGGTTGTCAGGAAGACATCCCAGAAGAGATGACACGTGGCTTTGATCTGGAATTTCTCAGGAATTCCAAATAAAGAAAATAGCATGCACAGGAGCAAATGCTTAGTGTCAAAGCAGATTAGGGATTAAAAGTGGGCTGTCACAGGATTTTAGGATTTATCTCCCTAGCGTTGGGAGCAGTATAGTGGACACACTGAAAAGTGATGCAACTAGATGTAGGGAGAGATGTCAGGAGAATATACTCACTGTCTAGGTATGAATGGATCATAGCCTAATATAAGATTTTAGCAATGGGTTAAACACCCAGAAAACAAATAGAAAAATGACAATAAATACATGCCTACCAATATTTTCTCTAAACGTTAATGTCCTGACTCACCAATCAAAAAACATAGTAGCTACCTGTATCAGACCAAAATACTCAACTTTCTGTTGGATGAGAATACTCCAAAGAAAAACAGATTCAAAGTAAAACTCTGGAAAACAATGCTACAAGCAAATGATACCCTAAAAAAAAGAAGGGACAGCCATATTTATACCAAATAAAATAAACTTTGAGCTTAAAAAAAAAAAGACAAGGATGGATATTGGCTTCAGTGAAGTCTTTGAGGACTCTACTCAAACAGCAAGGGAAACAAAAACAAAAATGAATAGAACTATATCTAACTAAAAAGCTTCTGCACAACAAACAAAACTAACAGACAAAAAGTTGGAGAAAACATTTACATGTCAAACATATGACAAGGGGCTAATATCAAAGATCTACAAAGAATTCATATAACTCAACCAGAGAATAGTCCAATCAAAAAAATAGACAGAAAAGCTAAGTAGACATTTCTCCAAAGAAGATATGCAGATGACCAATGGGCAGATGACAAATGTTCATCATCACTTATCATGAAAATGCAAGTAAAAATCATAATCGATACCACCTTAAACTTGAGGGAATTAATGATATGAAAAAGATCAGAAACAAGCATGTAGAGAGTTGGAGAAAAAGGAACACGTGTTAACTTTTGTAAACTAGTCCAGTATGAAGACTTCCAAAACATTTAAAATGGATACACCATAGGAGCCAACAATTCTCCTACTAGGTATCTACTTGAAGAATACAAAATCACCAATTTGAATGGAGATATGCACACAGATATCCCCATAGTGCTGTTCACTGCAGCACTATTTATAATAGCTCTATTATGGACACAATTCAACTGTCCAACAGCAGATGATAAAGATGGGTTAAGTAAACATGGTATATATACATAAAAGAATACTACTCAGCTATAAAAAACAAACAAACAATGAAGTCTTGCCATTTGGGGCAACATGGAGAGAAGTGGAGGGATTATGTTAAACAAAATAAGTCAGATGGAAAAAGACAAATATTGGATAATTTCTCTCATATGTAGAATATAAAGAAACACAGCAAAAAAAAGTATATATAAAGAAACAAACTAAGTGAAAACAAACCATAGAAATCTATCTACAGAACTAAGGCTACCAGAGGGTGACAGTGCAGTTGAGGAGCAAAGGGGCACAAGGATCCAGTGGACTATGGTGGAGGATAGGTATGGTGTGGTAACATATATCTGAAGAGACGCGAACCTGTAGCCATACTGCAATAAAATTGCAGTTTTAAATTTTTTCTTGCATTATTATTATTATCACATTATACTGATGTGAGATGGTATCTCATTGTGGTTTTGATTTGCATTTTCTTTATTAATCAGTGATGTTAAGCTTCTTTCCATATGCCTATTGGCCATTTGCATTTCTTTGGGGAAGTATCTTTTTAGTTCTTCTGTTCATTTTATTTTTTGACTGCATCGTTTGATTTGTTTTTGTTGAGTTGTGTAAGTTCTTTGTAGATCTTTGATATCAGTCTTTTATCTGTTGTTGGTGTGCAAGTATTTTCTCCCATTCTGTAGGATGTCTCTTTGTTTTGATCACTGTCTCTTTTGCTGTACAGTTTTTAGTTTGATGTAGTCTCAGTAGTTTATCTTTTGTTTTCCTTGTTTCTGTAGATGAATCCTCAAAAATGTTTCTGATATGTATGTCATAGAGTGCTTTGTCTATGTTTTCTTCTATATATTTTATGGTGTCAGGTCTTTTTTTTTTTTTAAATTTATTTATTTATGTATACAGGAGCTGGGGTACAGGCCAGAGTCTGGGGAGGTGAGAGGATTCACCGGAGACAGAGTGGGGAGCAGAACAGGCAGACTGACGGAAACACACTGCCAAGGGCAGAGGGCAGCAGTGGGCGAGGCAGGAGAGGTCTGCCAGGCCATGTGGGTCCCCTCCCTGGCTGGAGGCAGGGATCAAACTCATGCTGCTGCTCATAGTTCGTTGCTTAACCCACTGCGCCACCAGGGAGGCCCTGGTGTCAGGTCTTACAGTCAAGTCTTTTATCCAGTTTGAGTTCATTTTTGATAGTGTGAGATAAGTCTATTTTCATTTTTTTGCTTGTTGCAGTTCAGTTTTTCCATCACCACTTAATGAAGAGGCTTTCCTTGTTCCAGAGTAGATTTGCTTCTTTGTCATAGATTAGTTGACTACATTTGTTTGGTTTTCAATTAAGTTCCATTTGTCTGTGTTTTTGCTCCAGTACCATGCTGTTTTTATTATAATGGCTTTGTAGTATTGTTTGAAGTTTGGAAGTTAATACCTCTATTCTTTGCCCATTTAGTCAGGAGAGCTTTCATGGTTTGAGCTCTTTTGTGATTTCATGTAAATTTTAACGATATTTGTTCCTTCTGTAAATAAGGCCACTGAAATTTTTATTGGAATTGCACTGAACCTGAAAATTGCTTTTAGTAGAGAGGCCATTTTGATCATGTTAATTCTCCCCATCCATGAGCAGGGAATACTTTTCCATTTGTGTCTCTTTCTATTTCTTTTCACAGTGTTTTGTAATTTTCCTTGTATAGGTCTTTCACCTCCTTTTTAGGTCTAGTCCCAGGTATTTAATCTTTTGGGGTACCAATGTAAATGGGATAGTTTTCTTAATTTCTTCTTCTTGAGAATGATTGTTTATATATAGGAAGGCTATAGATTTATGTGTATTGATTTTATAACATGCTACTTTACTAAACTGGTGTATTGTTTTAATTAGTTTTTCTCAGGTTTGTTTTTTTTTTGTATTCTGTCTATATATTACCATACCATCTGCAGATAATGATAGTTTTACTTCTTTCCCTATTTGGATTCCTTTTATGTCTTTCTCTTCCAAATTGCTCTAGCTGGGACTTCCAGTACTATATTGAAAAGTAGTGGTGAGAGGGGACTCCTTTTCTTATTCCATATCTTACTGGGAATGCTTTCAGTTTTTCACCATTAAGAATGATGTAAGCCATGGGTTTGTTATATATGGCTTTTATTATGGTAAGATATGCCTCTTTTATCCCAAGTCTTTCAAGGGCTTTCATCATAAATGGATATTGGACTTTACCAAATGCTTTCTCAGTATTTATTGATATGACCATGTGGGTTTTGTCAATGTGTTAAATTACATAAATTGATTTTCAGGTGTTGAACCATCCTTGTATCCTTAGGATCAATCCCATGTGGTCGTGGTGTATAATCCTTTTGATGAATTGCTGGATTTGGCTTGCTAAGGTCTTTTCTTTTTTCAGATTTATTTAATTTATTTATTTATGCATACAAGAGCTGGGATGCAGGCCGAAGTTCTGTGTGTATGTGTGTTTGGGGGTATGTGTGTGAGAGGATTCACCAGAGACAGAGTGGGGAACAGAACAGCAGACCTACTGAAATACACTGCTGAGGGGAGCAGCATGTGAGACAGGAGAGGTGTGCTGCACCATGTGGGTCATCTCCCTGGCAGGGGATACCTTCGTAGTGCTGAGAATTAACCCTTGAGCCACCAAGGAGGCCCCAGGTTTTATTGAGAATTTTTGCTTCTGTGTTCATTAGGGAGCGTGGCCTATAGTTTTCTTTTTTTGTGTGTTATCTTTGGTTTTCATATTAGTGTAATGTTTGCTTCATAAAAGCATTTGATAGTATTCAAATAAAAATTAAAGCAGAAATGAAAATGAAAAATGATTTTTCATTTTTGAAAGAGTTTTTATAGGATAGGCATTAGTTCATCTTTGAACATTTGGTAGAACTTGCTTGTGAAACCATCTGGTCCTGGGCTTTTGTTTTTGGGGGAGGGTTTTGTTTATGTTTCAATTTTGTTGCTTGTAATTAGTTTAATTTTTTTTTTATTTCTTCTTCAGCTCTGGGTGATTGTGCAGTTTTAAGAATTTCTCCATTTCATCTAGATTATTGAAATTGTTTGCATATATATGTTCATATTAATCTCTGTTTTCTGGATTTCTGCTTTGTCTGTTGTACTTTCTCTTCTTTCATTTATGAGCCTATTTAATTTGAGTTTTCTCCCTCTTTTACTTTGTGAGACTTGCTAGAGGTTTGCCTACTTATTTTTCCAAAGAACTAGCTTTTGGTTTCAATAATTTTTTGGATTGTCTTTTTTATTTCTATTTCATTTTTCATTTTCATTTCTGCTTTAATTTTTATTATTTCCTTTCTTCTACTGCCTTTTGGATTTTTGTTGTTCTTTTTCTCGGTCCTCAAAATAGGAGATTAAGGTTTTTTATTTGGGTTATTTCTTGCTTTTGATGTGGGTCTGTATTGCTCTATACCTTTCTCTAAATACACATAGTCTGAAAAGTTGTATTCTCACTATCATTCATCTCAAAGTATTTTTTAATTTCTCCTTTGATTTCTTCATTAACCCAATGGTCTTTCAGTAGCATGTTGTTCAATCTCCATGTAATTGGGGAGCTCCTTGCTTTCTTTTCATTGTTGATTCTAGTTTGAAGCCTTTATGGTCAAAGATACTTGGTATGATTTCAATCTTCATATACTTGTTGATGCTTTTGTCTTGTTACCTAATATGTGGTCAATCTTAGAGAATGATCTGTGTATACATGAAAAGAATGTGTATTTGGTGTTTTGGGGGTATGGTGTCCTATAAATATCTATTAAGTCCATGTGGTCCAGATCTTTTATTGTGTCCTTGTTTAATTTCTATCTTATTGATCTATCCATTGGTGAGAGTGAGGTGGTGAAGTCTCCCTCCACGTATGTATATTCTCTAATGTCTGTATATATCTCTAATATCAGAGATGTTAGTAATTTTCTAATGTATTTTAGTGCTCCTTCACTTGGTGAGTATATATTGATGAATGTTATGTCTTACTGGTGTATTGTCCCCATGATCATTAATTACATAGCATCCATATGTGTCTTCTATCCCCATATTTAGTTTGAAGTCTATTTTATCTGATAGAAGTATGGCTGCCCTTGCCTTCATTGGTGGCCATTTGCCTTTGAATTTTTTTTCAACTCTACATTCAGTCTATGTTTATCTTTAGAGCTTAAGTGTGTTTCCTGGAGCCAGCAGAAGGTTGAATTCTGTTTTCTAACCCAATATGTGTCATTTTACTGGTGAGTTTAGTCCACTAATATTTAGGGTGATTATTGATACATGGAAGTCTGTTACTGCCATTTTGGTGATCATTTTGTGGTTCTATTCACTACTTTGTTCAGTTCTTCCTGTTTATTCCTCTGTTGTTTTTGATTTTAAGACTTAGTGTAACATTTCTTGGAGAAGGTTTAGGAGTGAGTATTTCTGAACATTGTTTGTCTGAGAGGGTCCTTATCTTTCCCTCATAAAGAAGTAAGAGCTTTACACGATAGAGTTTCCTTGGCTGACATTTTTGTCTTGAAGCTTTTTGAGTATGTTATTCCATTCTTTTGTTCATAGTGTTTCTTCAGAGAAGTCTGATGTCAGCATAATCAGTTTTCCTTGATAGGTTATCTGTTTCTTTCCTCTTGTCAGCTTCATTAATTTTTCTTTATCTTGGACTTTTGGAAGCTTTACTATTATGTGTCTTGTGGTTTTCTTTTCATTATGGAAGTTTGGTGTTCTAGCTTCCTGTATGTCTAGTTTCACTTCTTGCTTCAAATTTAGGAAGTTCTCTTCGATTATTTCCTTAAATATTTTTCAGTTCCCATGACTCTTTCTTCTCCTTCTGGGATTCCTACGACTCACATTTTCTCTCCTTGTGATGTTAGATAATTCTTGAAGTGTTTCTTCATTCTTTTTCTTTTGTACCTCTCTTTCTTTTTTTGGTACTTTTTATATCTGTATCTTCTAAAATCCTAATGACTTCTTCCATCTCATCTATTCTATTTTCCTGGCTTCCTCCATTTTTTTAGTTCCTCCATTGATCTTTTAACATCCTGCATTTCCTTTTACTTTTTATTTAAAGAGTCAATCTCATTCTTCTGTTCATTGATTATATTGCTGATAGCATTCTTTTCCTTTTCTGCTTCTTTGCTTACATCATTAAGTTTTTTAATTATAGTGGTTTTGAATTCTTTATCTGTCAGGCAGAGAAATTCTTCTGTGTCAGTATTGTTAGGTTCTGGAGTTAATTTTCTTTCTGTGGTGTACTGTTCCCCTTAGGACTCGCTTGACCATTTGTACTTTTCCTTTCTACTTATTGTTTGTTTGTGGATTTGTTCTAGCCAGGGGGCCACCTGACCTCTAGTGCCAGCAGGCATGACTTCTGGGCACTCCTGCGGTGTGTATGAATCAGCCTGGTGCCTGAACTACTGTGGGAGTTGGATGGAGGTGAGCAGGGGTTCCTGTGGCTCCCTCCTTAGCTTCCATCAAATGGACTGCTGCTGATAGTGGGCAGGACTTCCCGGCTCTCTCGTGAGGCTAGATGGATCTGCATCTGGTGGGCAGCTGTGACTGGTGGGTGGGTCCTGCAGCATCTATTGACTGAACCACTGCTTTTGGTGGGCAGGATGTTCAGTGCTCTGACCTGGGCATGGATGGATCTGCATGCTGCCTGGACCGCTGTGGCACTAGGTGGGGGCAGGGGCTCCCATGGCTCCCATTGACCAGACCACTCCTGTTGGCAGGCAGAACTTCTGGGTGCATTTATTGGGGCAGGCAGGACTCTGGCCTACCAGACCACTTGGAATACCCAAAGGCCCCTGATGCAGGACTCACACTATGAGGCTCAGGCTGGGCCCAATCAGGGAATAACCAAGGGACACTGAGGGCATGGTGCTATGAGATTCCAGCTGTTGTCTGGTCTGCTGGTGGGTGTGGCAAGCTGAATGGGATGTATTGTGCATTGCCATGCCCTGCAGCAGGAACCTTCAGCTTCCTGGATGCACTCAAGGCAACTGAGGGTTCCCACTGCAGGTCATGGCAATGTAAAGCTCTGGATGTGACCTGGTCCACTTTAAGTCCTTGTCCAGTTGAGGGGTGTGGCCATCACATGTCTTTCAAAATTGTGACTCAAGAAGGAAAAGGAAAGAAAGAAAGGGGGAAAAAAAGAGAGAATTAAAAAAAAGTTGAGGCTCAGAGCTCTGTCCTCTTAAGAGGAGGTAGTGGCGGGTCCTGTGGCCTGTGTTGCTGGGTGGCACCGAAAGCTGAGTGAAATGCACTTGTCAGCGTGGCCTGGGCTTCTAAGTCATGGTTCAGGAAAATAAAAAAGTCCTGTTGCTGTATAACCAGTATGAAGAATCTGGATTTTGCTAAGAGTTTGTATCAGTCCTTTTTAATAGTTGTTTTTAAGAAAGAGGTTGATTCCAGTTTCTCTGTTCTACCTTATTGTAGGTGGAGTCCTACCTCAATAAAATTAATTTTAAAAAAGATTTTAGCAATGAGAATGATTAGATATATATTTTGGTAATAGAGTCTTAATCTGATATGGAAGTGTGGGATGGGAGTAGGGTTTTTTTTAAGATTTATTTATATATTTATGCATTCAAAAACTGGGGTATAGGCCAGCAGTATGGGGGTGGGGTGAAAGGATTCACCAGAGACAGAATGGGGAGCAGAACAGGCAAATTCACTGAAATACACTGCTGAGGGGAGCAGTGGGTGAGCCAGGGGAGGTCTGCTGCACCATGTGGGTCCCCTCCCTGGCTGGGGATCAAATCTAGGCCACAAAGGCAGTAGTGCGATAGTGCTGAAACTTAACCCCTATGCCACCAGGGAGTCCCTGGAAGTAGTTTTTTAATCATTGATTCACAAGATGAAATTTACACTTTATAAAGACCACTGGACACCGCTGTGTGGAGAATGGCTACAGGGATGGATACAGTGGGGTGGGGGGAGAGCCATTTAGAGTAGAACTATTACTGGCTGATCTTAACTATCCTGTATGTTCAAGGTACCAGCCAATTGATTCCGTCCTCACTTACTACATTGTTTTCACTGAAAACAATGGCTGAGTTCTAAATTGATGTTCAAATGCATTTGTGGAAGCATGGCCCATACAGAATTAGGAACTGCCTATTCTGAGAGACATGGCATGGAGAGCCAGGGCTTGAAGCAACTTGAGCTCCAGTCTCCCTTAGCTTTATAATAAGGATAAACAATGTTGCATATCTGGAGAAATTACCACTTTGCTGCATCAAATAAAATGTGTACTTTTCCATTCTATTAAGTGATTACCACCAAATTTACTAGTTAAGTAGGAACAGAGATCAACTTTCACAATGCTTTCTCTGCCTGCCAATAAGACCAGAAGTTATCCACTTCTGGAAAAGATGAAAAGTATATGAAGACAGGACGTCTCAGTGTATGCACAGGGGAATGTTGATATGGAAAATGAAAGTCTGATACAACAAGTAGAAATAGAGGTGACAACATGACAGAAAGGCCTTCCACTGGATTGAGATTTTAGAAATGATATCAGAAGAATGAGCTATTATTCTGTACACTGTTTGTGGTCGGCCCTTCCAGGTTCTCTGGAAGGCAGGTTTTGGCTTAATTCTAGAGTAATCCAATCTTCGCAGGTTTTTGCAGACTACAAAAGGTGCAGGTGCTTACATATCTGTGCATATTCCAGGAATTCTGGAAATGGGCACACGCTCTGCAGGGAAATTAGAATAAATAAGTTCCAAGAGATGTTTTTAGAGTTAGTCTTGCCTAAAGTTTTGGGAAGCGTGAACACGGGGCTGGGCAGACTTCCAGAAGAGGCAATGTGTCTGATTGGCTGACCATTAGCTGACCAGGAGCCACAATGACTGGCTGGCTTCTGGAGTGTGATTCCCAACACGGCCATTGTTAGCTGGATGTGCTCAACACCAGTCTTGCAGTTGTTTGTACAATGACCAGAGAACAACTGGTCCTTCTCTTGAAACCCTTTACGTTAGGTGCCCTAATTTATGCTGGATGTCTTATTCAAATAGCACTTGTTGAGTGAACTAATGAAATTAGTTTCCTTTCTTCTCATCTTAAGTTCTTAAGAAACAACCTGCTTTAAAAGTCCTAGAAAAACAACATTTTTAAATGATAAAAGTCAGGTCAAAGTGACCTAAATGATCTATAATAAAGTAAAGAAACTGATTTGCTTAGCACTAGATTATTGTATATCCCAAGACCACAACACAGATGGAAATCTCTTCCTGATATACCAGTAGATGAAAGATACAAAAATTTATAAGAAAGCAAAAGCATACCAATAAAAACAAGAAAGAAAAACACTAAAATGATAATACTCATTATAATTTAGGGAGGTAGAATTAGTAGGTGATTTTTTTTCTTCCGTTTGCTATCTCTAAGTGCTCTTAAATGGGTTCATATTACTAATTGTGATTATTTTAAAACATTTTAATGGGGCCTCCCTGATGGCCTAGGGTTAAAATATTAATGCTGCCAATGCGAAGGCCCACTGCGACAACCTGAGTTCCATCCCTGGCCAGGGAGCTGACCCACATGGCGCAGCACACCTCTCCTGTCTTGCCAGCTGCTCCCCTCAGCAGTGTGTTTCAGTAGATCTGCCTGTTCTGCTCCCTACTCTCTCTCTGGTGAATCCCCTCACCCCATCTCTGGCTTATACCCCAGTTCTTCTATGCAAAAATAAATAAAATCTTAAAACAAAGCAAATGTTTTAAGGCTATACATATGCACAACTTTCTCTTTACCTGTAGCACTTAGAACAGTAGACTTAGAAAGATCTTTATACTTGGACCTCCCTGGTGGCGCAGTGGATAGAGCAGCGCACTATGAAGCAAACCACAGCCACTGACAGCCACTGCAGCACGAGTTTGATCCCTGCTGCCAGCCAGGGAGGGGACCCATATGGAGCAGTAGACCTCTCCTGCCTCTCCCGCTGCTCCTCTGTTCCCCACTCTGTCTCTGGTGAATCCTCTCATCCCCCGCACCTCTGGCCTGTACCCCAGTACTTGTATGCACAAATAAATAAATCTTTAAAAAAAAGAAAGAAAGATCTTTATACTTCATCTAACTCTACTAACAAAGCTAGTTTTATCACTGCCATGTAAGATATCACCCTGAGGTACTAACATAAGAAAGAGAAACAGATCTAGATGGAAAAGAAAGATGAAAGAAAAACATTCTGCCTCACATTTATAAAATCAGTTTCCCTTGAGTATGTTAAGTAAGACAAAATGTAATGATTTTTAGTTATTCCCCACCTTATATTCCCCATCTACTCAAACATGATATTTTCCCAAATGTTCCCTATTCATGGTCCTTATTTTCACTACTGCTCACACCTGAACTGGTTCTCAAACCAGTAATGATACAGGCTGGGCATAAATTAAGAACATGTTCCACTCTCTTCTCTCAAAGTTGAGAACAGTTAGACCTATAACTAGGAACACGCATCACACCTGCTGGACACTGTTCTCCTCTGAGCTTGTATTACCCTCCCCTGCTCCACATAGTGGCGCACAAGTCCTGGCCAAGCTGTGGTTGTCCACTGAACACCCAGCCCTTTGGCTAACCTCATGCGGACACCTAGTCTCTCAGTTATGATCACTATCTGTGGGGCTAATGACAAGTGAGTATGATGGGGGATAAGAACAGAGAATCTGGATGGGAGGCGCCATTAAGACCAGGAACCTGGGGGCCTCTCTGGTGGCGCAATGGGTTAAGCAACGCACTATGAAGCAAACCGCAGCTGCTGCAAAACAAGTTCTTCCCTGCCGCCATATGGCGAGGCAGACCTCTCCTACCTCGCCCGCTGCTCCCCTCAGCTGTGTAGTCAGTTAATCTGCCTGTTCTGTTCCCCACTCTGTCTCTGGTGGATCGTCCCACCCCCTACACCTCTGGCCTGTACCCCAATGCTTGTATGCATATCGTAAATAAACAACAACAAAAAAAAAAGACCGGGAAACTGGCTCACCCAAGGAGGTGAGGTGGAAGGGATTAGCATAGTCATCACTCAGCTAGAGAAACCAAGATCCTTAGGCACACAAAGCAAAAGATCCAAGCAGGTGTCTGGAGCTCAGACCTGAGGGTAAGATATGGAGATTGAGCCCACTATAGAATCTCCAGTCCCTTTCAGAGTCTACAGTTTATTCAAAGTCAACGAGCAAGCTACTCCATGAAGGAGCAAGCCCCTCCCAAAGCGAAAAAGGATATCAGGCAGTCTCTGTACTGGTTGGGGGCAGCCTTCCTTCAGCCCACCTGTGACTCTGCAGGTGCTTCTCTTCACCAGCTCTCTCCTCGGCAGGGCAGCAGCCTCTCTTCACTGATCTCCCTCAGCAGACGCAGCTCTCCTCAAGGCCGCCGGCCTGCAACCACGCAAGCCTCTCTCAGCAAACCTGTCCCTTCCAGGGCAGCTCTTCCTGCCCACTTGTGTCTATACAAGTGTCCTTTGTTCTTCTGTTCCTTACCCTATTAAACCTGCTCTTTAGATAACTAACGTCTCTACCTCGTGGAGAAACTCACTCCATGTGCCGCTGAATGGGGAGCTCTGGTGTAACCTTTCCTAGACTGAACGCAAGAACCCCACTCTCCAAACTCACAGACTCCAAAGAAAAAAAGATTTATTAACCATATGTCCATGATTAATAGCCTTATATATAATATGTATAAATTATATATAGAATTCTAATATGGCATTTAAAACAAATAATAGATATTTTATTTAACATGGGAAAAGTTACTAAAAAACTAGTAGACAAAACATATTTTAAAAAGGGCGACCAAGAATTTACTATTCATTGGGAAGCATTTATTTGATATCCTTCATCACTGACTTCTGTAACATGATCACAAAGAGGACATTTTAGAACATATTGATGCCTGACTTAGGCCCCACTATGACAAGGTTTCACCATTTTTTTTCCAGTTAAATCTTTCACTAATCAAATTCTCTTTTCAAGCGCTTACCTTGTCACTATCTTTGGTGGTTCCTCCCATCAGAATTTGGGTGCTCTCACCTGACTAAACCCTTGTCTGTCAAAGGTTTTGCCATCTTCGGTACTGCTTTGAGAAGTTTTATGTAACCCTGTATATTTGACAAGATTTGCAGTTTCACTTGGAAATAAAGTTGCAGTGACAAAAAGACGGGGTGACAGGCAAAGATGCAGATACAGAGGAGAGTTCATTCTCGTAGTTCCCTACTTTGCTTTAAATGCAGGGATTTGGTAGAGATGCTCTAAGGACTCTAAGGACTGACCCTGAAGAAACACCCAGCATTTAATGAAATGCTCCTTTCATAGCTAAACCTCAGTGAATGGAATGAGTAATCCCAGATCACTGTACAAATTAGGAGCCACTCAAGGCTAAATTTAATAGCTGAATAACGTCCCACATAATCATAGAAGGGGGGGGAGGTTTGGCATAGACAACTTTCTTACAACTCCCTCACCTGGAAGCTCTCTCTAGAAAAGCCAGATATCTCACCCCACAAACCTGCTCAGTCATCCTCCCCAGGCAAGTCTCGGACAGGGCGGAGAGAACCTGAAGGCTGCTCTGAGCAATCCGAGATTAAATCGCTGTTCATCGGGTCTAAACAAGAAAGACAGCATGGTTATTAGCTAATCCTACAAGCTGTTGTTTCAAAAGCAATGTTCAGGAGCGAATCATAGGAATAAAAACATAACCAACTCACAGATCACCTAACAGGAAACAAAGGGAGAGGAGAACCCCTTAACTTGTTTAGGGTTTCTAATCCCCCAAAATAGCCTGCAAGCCCTGGCCTGAAGGTTCAGCCCTGCCGACTCCACCTCATTTGGCTTTGTCTCTAGAATGTCTTTAGGGAGGGGCTTAAGTCTGATAACACTTTTCATTGCCTGCTGGCTCCTCCATCCCCTCAACAAGGCACTAGGAGGTGAGCTAGTTTACAGAGGGGCAAGCTGAGTGAGGATGTAGATATCAAAGTCTTGCTGTCTTTTTTCTTTCTCCAACTGAAACTCAAATTGGCCATAGAGCCGAGAGAGAGAACACTAAAACCCAACTCAATCCCACTTGTAGAGAAAGCACAAGAACTCAGGATGATTACATAGCCATGATCTGAACATTGCAAAGAGTTTATTTTTAAGACTACAGAGGAACCCTTCATTTGACCCTCTGATGAAGCTACTTATGGTTGAGGATCTTGGAAGCTAAACTGTACCTTGTATCTATGTCATCTTTACCTAGAGGAATCTTTCTAAAGTACAAACCAAATCACATCACTCTTGCTTAAGAAAGATAATTCAATGGTATACCTTTGCTTCGAGATCAAAATCTTTAGGCACTAAAATGTTATCATTTGGGAGTTCTATGATCAGGCTCTTCCAGTTCCTCTGAAATACCTCCACCCCCAGTCCCTCACCCCTCTTCTTTGCTTATTTCTCCTCTGATCTCTAATTGCAACCTCTCCCTCCACAGTCCCCTCTGCCCAGTCACCATCTTCAGATGTCTTAAAATTGGCACAGGGATTTTTCTGGGGGAGTCCTCGAGGCACCCAGCAATCTCGCCCCAGTGGAGCCCCACTGACTGGGGACCCTGCACAGGTTGGGCAACTCAGGCTCAGGCGCCTGGAACTCAGGTGTTAGGGTGGGTGCCCACCCTGCAGGGCTCCCGTCTGGCTCCCTTGAAGGAGCAGAGAGTAGCAGGGCCTGCTGCACACACAGGGCTTGCCCCAGCGGAAACACAGGGAAAACAGCTTCTCTGCAGTTCCAGATGGCCTAGGGGCATGGAGAATGTGAAAGTTGGTAAGGAGTTCTCCTAAAAGGAGTCACCCACATATCTTGCCCCTCCTTTTCCCTCAGCTTTACACCAGGACATAATGAGCACCCAGAAACCAACAAGCTGTGGTACTGGAATCTCTCAAAGATCGCTCAAGTCTGAGGGTGCTTATAAACCCCAACTGCCGCAAGTTGTTTTTTTCCTACAATATCCCCAACTCCACCAAGCTGTAAACAATGACTTTGCCTTAGAAGCTGCAGTCAAACAGAAAAAGGCTGGAAGAGCCTCTTGAATTGAATTGCCAAGTTTGAGCTTTTGAAGCTCCTCAAAAGTTTACTTGAATGGAAGCCTGAACTGCATCTTTTCCACAAGGGCTGGATGAGGTTCAGGAATCTGGTGCTTCCTTGGGGGAAATTCTCTTCTCCCTGGACTAGAAGCTGCTCTCCATGCCCTCCTCCTTTCCTCATTCCCATGGGGTGTAAAGGACCCCAACTGGGGTCAGGGATAGCCCACTCTGGTGGGGCATGTCCACTGTGGGCCAGGCCCAAAGCCGCACACTCTCTCTTCTGATGCTAGCCTGGCAAGTGACCAGGGCATTCACCTGGGCATGTGGGGTCCCACAGCCTGGTGCCTGTCTGCTCTGTCTTTGCATTCTTAGGGACCTGTTATTTGATTTCCTCCTCTGTGCCAAGGAGATCTTGTAGATTTTTACCTGAGACAAACAAAACACATTTTATTTTTTTAAAAAAGATTTATTTATTTATGCACACAAGCACTGGGGTACAGGCCAGAGGTGGGGGGGAGAGGTGAGAGAATCCACCAGACAGAGCAGGGAACAGCACAAGTAGATCAACTGAAATACACTGCTGAGGGGAGCAGCAGGCGAGGCAGGAGAGGTCTGCTGCACCATGTGGGTCCCCTCCCCGGTCAGCAGCAGGGATCGAACTCATGCTGCAGTGGCTGTGGTTTGCTTCATAGTGTAGTGTTTAACCCACTGCGCCACCAGGGAGGGCCCGACAAAACACCTTTTAAATTTACCTATGTATTGGTCTGTCTGTCCTCTGGCCAGACCATGAACTCCTTCTGCAACAGCACCATCCTGGCACTTAGAAGCACGACTTGCAAGATTATAGAAGGAATAAGTTCCTTTAGTACTCAAGAAGGAAAGCTTCTGAAGTTCTGAAATGTCTTTGGTCTATGAAGGTCTCTGGGGAATAGATTAGAAAGGAAGGTCAATCCAGATAAAATATGAAGCAGGTGGGCTTCCCTGGTGGCGCAGCGGGTTAAGCACAGCACTGTAAAGCATCCACATGCACAGCACTAAGAGTTCAATCCCCGGTCAGGGAGGGGACACACATAGCACAGCAGACCTCTCCTGCCTTGTCCGCTGTTCCCCTCAGCAGTGTATTTTGGTATCTCTGCCTGTTCTGCTCCCCACTCTGTCTCTGGTGAATCTTCTCACCCCCAGTATCTTTGGCCTACACCCCAGTTGTTGTATGCATAAATAAATAATTTTTTTAAATAAATAAAATATGAAGCATTGGAAATAAGCAGCAAACACTGTCATGATTTGATCTTTTATACATTGGAATCATTCATTCAGGTTGATTTCAAAACAAATAATTGTATATCACTGCATTTTACATTTACCATTCTTTCCTACCCACCTCTAACCCACATATATGTTAAATATAAATTAGTCTGAAAATTTAAGAACTTTCCAATTATTATTTTTCAAAAAAGAGATTTTTAAAAAAATCTTTATCAACCCCCTCCTTCACATATATCCCCATGCAGAATTACTACTGGGTAATATAGTTTTGGTGGGTTTTTTTTAATATCATTGCTCATTTTTGTACAATATTTGATTTCTCCTGAGGTGTAGTCCCCATAATCCTCCCATCACCATGTCACCTGTGATCCATCACCATAGTCCCTTGTGTTCTTCCTTCTCCTGTGTTGACTCTTCTCCTTCCCGCTCCCCTGCTGTATGCCTCAGATCTACAAGTTTTGCCTGCAAGTTTTGCCTTTTTCCTGACCCTTTGTTCAGTTTCCCTATATTCCACTTATAAGTGAAACCATCTGATATTTATCTTTTCCCTCTGACTTATTTCACTGAGCATTATCCCTTCCAGCTCCATTCATATTGCTGCAAATGGCATGAGTTTATTTTTTGATTGCTGAGTAGTATTCCATTGTGTATATGGACCACATGTTCTTGATCCAGTCATCTGTTTGGGGGCATTTAGGTTGTTTCCATATCTTACCTACTGTAAATAGTGCTGCAATAAACATAGTGCAGGTATCCTTTTGAATTAATGTTTTTGTGTCCTTAGGCTAGATTCCTAGGAGTGGAATTGCTGGGTCATGTGATAGATCCATTTTTAGTGTTTTGAGGAACCTCCACATAGCTTTCCATAGTGATTGAACCAGTTTGTGCTCCCACCAGAAGTGTAGGAGGGTTCCTTCTCCACCAGCATTTGTTGTTGCCAGTTTTTAAAAAAAATATGGGTCATTCTCACCAGTATGAGATGGTATCTCATTGTGGTGATTTGCATTTCAGTACTGGGTAATATAACTTTAACAATCATAGACGCCTGCATATGATCTTTTCATTCAAAAGAATTCATGTTTAACCTCATCTCTGACATTCATTCAATTATGGGTGATTTTAGATTTAAATTTAAATATTCAATAAGTAACTATTCTTCGGAGGTTATATGTTTACTTAACAATGCTGTCATTTCTCAAAACGTTTTTGGTCATATTTTAGGTTGTAAGAAAAACTTATTTGTGTCTTTCCACCTCACATACCCTAGCATTCTGAAGGCAAGAGGGGGGGCCATGCCAAATGCAGCCACTCCATCCCCACAGCCCCTCCAAGCCACTGAAACTCCCAATCAGCATTCTTTCAACATGAGCAGATGAAAATAACTCAGTTTTCTGAAACAAAAAGAAATATGATTTATTGACCTTATTTAACCAGAGGAAACACATGGTGTCATTTAACTATTAAGTTCAGATTTGGATCCAGTTTTCAGACTGAGCAATGCTTCTTACTGAGCTAAACCTCTTTTGTCAGAAAGGAGTCCTGCAAAGCTCAGTTTGCTCAACTCAGAACAGAGCAGGCAAAAGTTTAAAATTGAATTTCCTGGGTTTCTTCAGGTTATCAAAATATTTGGCTAAAACGTTGACTGCACTTAACTGAAAGTCACAGTATTTTCAGATACTACATTTGGGATTGAGCAAATCACTCTCCATGTTCCTTAAGTGAGAGGTGCAGCCTCAGAGATCACTGGACATGCGATACAGGCTGCCCCAAAGCAGCAGAGCAAATAGGATACAGGCTCGGCGCCTCATTTTTGGTGATTATTTTTAAAACCACACTAGGAATAGAATATAACACTTGCACAAATGTTTAACATTTAAAATTTTAAGAGAGTGTTTTAATGAAATTTTTCATTGCGATGCAACCATCCTCTCTCTCTCTCAGCCACTGAGGATATATGCGCACTTTCCTTTCCTTTCTCTTGCAATTCTTTGGGAGAAGTTTAAGATGCTCTCACTTAACATGTTGAGCTCACGGCCCACTAAATGATTTTCAGGAAAGTTAGCTAACCTTGACCTTGGCTGTATTTGGTCTTCATCATTCTAATTCTCCTCTTTCTTTTTCTCTGTCTCTTAAGTATATGGTCAACCTAAGGACTCCTCTGGGATTTAAAGGCATTATATGCCTTTAAATACCCTTTCTTAGGCTACACTTGAGGACTGAGAGTGCCAATCTTTTTGATCTCTCTCTCCCCTCCCCTCACCTCCCCTCTCCCCTCTCCCCCCTGCCTCTCTCCCCTCACCTCCCCTCATCTTTCTTCTTTCCTCCCCCTTCCCTCTTCCTCCCTCCCTTCCACTCCTTCTCATTCCTTTTTCTTTCTTTTTAAGCCTTATGTCATCTTCATTTTTTCTCCTGAGTGGGTCTGGTGCTCCCACTCATGTCACCAAGATTTGCATGACATCTAGGAAGTCACAGTGAAGAGAGTAAAGAGGGCTCTGAGCCCAGAGAGCCACCAAAAAGTCCTAAAAGACCAAAGTTTGGCCACAAGTCAGAACCAAGGGCTATAGCAATAGGGGCTATAGCCTAACAGGACAGTGCCTGATACAGGTCACTGTCTATGGGTTCTCACCCATGTACACAACTGCAAGGGACTTCAGGCTACAGGAACAACAATCATGAGGTTTATTTTACAAATAGTAGAAACAAAAAGCTTATTGTATCCACAAGTGGTTGGCTATATCACACACATAGCATCAGTGATGGTCATCCCCAGTCACCAGGAGTGCTGGACAGCACTGGCCAGTAGCGATGGCCACCACTGGTCCTGCAGAAGTGGTGTCAGAAACACCCAGAATAAACAGGTTTTTGTGAGTTGTTGGGTTATACCAACAACAAACAGCTTTTTGAGACACCAGGTCCAGGGCCTTTGGTGCTCCTTCCAGTCAATATCAGAGACAGGACCAAGGTCCAGTCTCTGACAGAGTCCTTCAATTTATCTTCCTTCCTCAGAGGGCAGCTGCTAGATGCTTCTTTTCCTCTGTCTTTGGAGGCTGGAAACGTCTTGTCTTCTGGGGCTGGTATTCTCTCCTCTTCTTCGGGGCTCTCCTCTTCCTCTGCAGGGGCTCTTCCTTGGGGCTGCTGCTTCGCCTAGGGGCCCTTTGGCTCCTTCTGACCCTGGTTTATATCCATTTTCAGGATGCTCCACCTAACAGTCTGATTGGACCATTTTTCAGTCCTGTGGCTGATTGGTCTATCCCACAATCCAGGAAGTACCCTGTTACAAAAAGGTCTCTGAGGAGCAACTGCCACAACCATCTTGTGGTGGAGCAGAGCAGTAAGGTTTGGAAGGACACCACTGCTCCTGCTGGCTCCCACCGCTGAGATGGCGAGAAGAGGACTTGCCACTGTGCTGCCGTTGGGCCACCCACTGGGCCCAGCTTCCTGTGTAGATGTGGGACCATGACTGTTCCACTTAAAACAAAACAGACGTGGCCAACAAACACCTTGAATAAAGTGTTTTTTAAGAAAGTTTCTGGGCCTCCCTGGTGGCGCAAGGGGTTAAGTCACAGCACTATGAAGCTGTCTGTAGCCACTGCAGCAGGAGTTCCATCCCCTGCCAGGGAACTGACCCACATGGTGCAGCAGACCTCTTCTGTCTCGCCCCTCTTACCTGCTGCTCCCCTCAGCAGTGTATTTCAGTAAATCCTCCTGTTCTGCTCCCCACTCTGTCTCTGGTGAGTCCTTTCATGCCCACCCCACACCTCTGGCCTGCACCCCAGCTTTTGTATGCATAAATAAATCTTAAAAAATAAGTTATAGTTTCCCCCACTATCTAAAAGTAGGGCTTCCTTATGAAACCCTCAGTAAGCTGAAATGGTCTAAAGCAAAGAAGTGAGGACCATCCAAATAGATGGGGAGAAATGAAACATTCACACACACACCCTATCAGAGCATACCAAATAAATAACACAGAAGACTTAATACGAACCACAGAAAACACAGTAGCACGATGAAATAAACACAGTCTGTGTGAAGAAGTTCCAGCAGAAACTTGGCCGGGTCTCTCCTGCTACCAGGAGGACTGGGTATCTCTCTAACAGACCAGGAGGACTGGGTATCTCTCTAACAGGTGCAGGGTAGTCTCCGGCAAAGCCAACACTGAGCCTGTTTTTATTTTGTGGTTGCAAGAACAAAATCCTCTTTGGGTTTCTTTCAATTATCAAAAATAAGTACAATGTAATCTTTCCAAAAAGTCACATAACATGAGCTTTAGGTAAGCAGATAGCTGTTATTTATTTTATAACTTTGCTATTTTCAAACAAAAGGATTTGTTTTAATTAGAAATTAATCTGTACAAAATCTAATACCTGAAAATGGAATAGGTTTAATATACCAATCAAGTACAAAGAGAAATATATACAATAGTTTGAACTTTAACTCTTCCTATCCCCCTACTATCCTATTTGGGTAGAGGAATAAGCATTTACCACAGGCTAATCAATAAAATAGAGAACTTGAATATGTTTTTCTAACATTGAGGAGTTTGAAATAATTTTCTTGTTTTGGGGGATGTCAACTGGCTTAAAACTGAACCAGCTATTTGTTATTCCTTTTGTTTCCCAACACCCACATTACCAACATTTGGAGAAACCCCACCTCTGCTACAGAAGCCCCACTGCAGATGGGGGACATTTGCTTTCCTGTTTACTTTGCATCTCAAATGAAGGCATGTGACCAAGTCCCCCACTGTGTGGTCCCCTCCATGACTTTGAATTGGAAACCTGCAAAAAGTAAAGGCCAGTGGAACAGGTGATGACAGTGGTACCCTGCATCCACCTCCCAAGTGACAGCGACAGGCATTTCATGTCCTTGTTCAAAGCTGATGCCATCACAGGTGCAGATGATGGCCACGTGTCTGCCTCTGTAGCATGGACTCCAGTTCATCTGTGATTTCTAAACCTGATTCTCTGGCTTCAGCAGAGTCTATGAGCTACTCAATCTTTATTTCTAATGAACTGTTTTCAGCTTAAAATTGCACAAATTGATTCTTTTGCTTATAGCTAGAAGCTTGATTCATACAGAAACCAATAAGAGTAGCTATAGGCACCAGCCTCTCAGGTGATAATCATCTCTTATCAGTCAAATTGGCAAAGTTCCAAAAGTAAAACATCGTACTGCTAACATGGTGGGTATCCTGGTACTCTCAGAAATTATTGGCAGGAGTACAAAACAGAATAACCTTTACACTCTAAAATATATCTGTATTTATCAAGTTACAAGTGCAAGCATCCTTTAGTCCCACACCTTCTAGGACTCTTCCCAGTGGACATCCTTGCACAGGTAAAAAGTGAAGTGTGTGAGTTGGGGGCAGGGGGAATGGCAAGGGATTGCAGCATTATTTAAAATGGCAAAAGATTAGAAATAATATTCACTAGTATACCATGGTATATCTACATAGTGCAATGCTGTATACTGTACAAAAGATTGTGGACTTTATGCTGATTTAAGAATTTCATAGGATATTGTTAAGGGAAAAATAAGACAGAGAACAGTGTGTAACATACTAATGAAACAGGGGCATAGGAGGCTTCTGACTGAAACAGGGGCAGAGAGAAGGATCTGTGAGGCCAGAGAGCCCCGCCAAAAGCCCAAAAGGCCAAAGGCCACAAACCAGAATCCAGGTCTATAGCAACAGGGGCTATAGCCTAACAGAAGGCAGTGCTTGATACAGGTCACTGTCTACAGGTTCTCACCCACACACACAGTTGCAGGACACCTCCGGCCTCAGGAACAACAACCATGGGGTTTATTTACAAACAAGGGGAAACAAAAACGCCTATGTATCCACAAGAGGCTGGCTGCTTCATGCAGACAGCATAAGTGTTGGTAGTCACCGGTCACCAGGAGTGCTGGGCAGCACTGGCCAGTAGCGATAACCACTATGTGGCCTGCAGAGATGGTGTTCAGGAGCACCCAGTGTTACAGCTCTTGTGAGTTGTTGGCTTATACCAACAATGAACAGCTCTGAGACACCAGGCCCAGGGCCTTTGGTGCTCCTTCCAGTCAGTGTCAGAGACAAGACCAAGGCCCAGTTTCTACAGAGTAATTCGGCCTCTCTCCCCTCCTCAGAGGGTGGCTGCTGGAGGTTTCCCTCCTTTCTTTGGAGGCTGTAACCCTCTTCTCCTCTTCAGAGCTCTCCCCTTCTTCTGCAGGGGCTCTTCCTCAGGGCTGCCGCTTCTTCAGACCCCTTCTTCCTCCGGGCTGCTACTTCTCTGCCCTCTTCTCTGTCTGCTCCTCTATTGTCCAATGAATCCTGCTGAATCAATGCATGCTGAATGAAAGCTCTGAATCAGTGTGCTCCAAGCTTCCTTTAACACACTTTTAGGGCTCCCCTCCCCCACAGTCTGATTGGTCCATTTTTCAATCCTGCACCTGATTGGTCTGTTTCATAATTCAGGAAGTGCAATTTACACAAATGTGCTCTGCCACCACTGACTTGTGGTGAGAGGCAGAGTCCTGTCAACAAAGCATCAATCAACCCACAGCTCACATCCGACTGGCCCATTCCACGATCCAGGCAGTACACTGCTGCATAAAAGGTTTCTGAGGAGCAACTGCCACAACTAACTTGCAGTGGAGCAGCACACATATCTGCTCCTGCCTGCTATACGTATATATAGCCCAGTAACACTAATATTTGTGTGAGAAATCAGGGGAGGGTTAAGAATATTTATATCTGCTGGCATTTCTATAAAGGAACATCAGAAAGACATTGAAGATACTAAATTATGAAGATGTGGTGAAGGGAAGGTAGTAGAGGAGGACATAAAAGAATAAAAAATGTGGTAGGGGGAGAGAAGGGAGGCAAAGCCTGATGGCGTCTTTGACTTTGGAGGTGACAATATTAAATGTGGTTTTGTTCTATATTCTACTTGTATTGAATATATTAGTTATCTGACTGATAAAGAGACAATCAAATGTTGAATACCTTAACGGGTGGGGGAGCTCAAAATGGAGTTGCTCGTGCTGCTCCCCCCATTTAGACTTAAAACCTATTCTCAGTGCAGTTTCAACCTCTCCTAAAAGTGTAATCCTAAACCAATCTGGAATTTCCAGATCAGGGCCAAGGAGGTCATCTTCATAAGACAAAACCCCTGCCTGCCTCTCAGGGAAGGTGGTTCTACCTGAAGTACTCTTCTTTTGCTAATAAGCCTGTCCTAACCTCTTTCTGTCTATAAATACCCTCCTTTTGGTGTGAGCCCTGGCAGTTTCTACTCAGGATGCCCCCTAATTCAGGAATCGCTTAATAAAGTCAATAAGGCCTCTAAGTTTGTGAATTGTGTTTAACTGTTCTCACCAGTCAGTATGGAGGAAAGTGACTTGAGTGACACAGCAGACCCCTCCTGCCTCGCCCGCTGCTGCCCTCAGCAGTGTGTTTCAGTAGATCTGCCTGTTCCGCTCCCCACTCTGTCTCTGGTGAATCCTCTCACCCCCCACACCTCTGGCCTGTACCCCAGTTCTTGTATGCACAAATAAGTAAATCTTTAAAAAAAAAAAAAAGAGTACCATAAAGGACAATGGCAAAGCACCCCAGGTCTGCAGCAGAGGCAGACAGATGGGGAAAAGGGGGGCAGGGGTGGGGTGGAACCATCCAGCTGAGGGAACTGAAAGTGGAACATGGGTTGGTTGGGCAGACCAAGGAAGTGCTCATTGTATAACTCACATTAGACAATTTCACAATCCCTAAATCACAGTGATATAAGCTAGTGTTACCTCAATGAAAGAAAATACATAAATAAAAAAATTTTAAGAAGAATATTTCTAAGACAAAGCTAGGTGAATTTGTAAGGTAAACATTTGGGTAAGAAAATGAGTTCTGGGCCTCCCTGGTGGCGCAGTGGGTTAAGCACCGCACTATGAAGCAAACCACAGCCACTGCAGCACGAGTTTGATCCCTGCCACCGGCTAGGGAGGGGACCCACATGGTGCAGCAGACCTCTCCTGCTGTGCCCGCTGCTCCCCTCAGCAATGTACTTCCGTTGATCTGCCTGTTCTGCTCCCCACTCTCTCTGGTGAATCCTCTCACCCCCTCCCCACACCTCTGGCCTGTACCCCAGCTCTTGTGTGCATAAATAAATAAATCTTTAAAAAAAAAAAGAAAATTAGTTCTGATACAAGGAACATAATTTTGCATGGAGAATCACTCTGGGGGATGGGGATGCTTTGATTCCTAAATTTGGTGTATTCAAGGCCAGTGCTCTAACCTTTACCTTATTGTATATAATTTATATATTAGACTCTTTGAAAAGGATGGTCCAGAAAAGACTTGGCATTGAACTAAGAGAACTTGTGAACCTGAGATGTATTTTTCCACAGGAGACGGCAGCCTCAGGCACTGAGGAAATCTCAGCTCCTACAGAACAGGAGAAGTCTGGGACCAAAGGAGGGAAGGATGAGCCACTGATCATGCTTTTTATTTCAGGAGTCATCCAAATTCATTTCAGGAGCTTTAATTACTTAGGATTTTAATGAAATTGAACTTCAACATAAAAGAGAATTTAGGTGTTTTGTTTGCTTGTGTATTTTTTACTGTTAGATTTTCCCTGGGAGTTTCATCTAGAGAGGGAGTTTATATTCTCATTTGGGAATTTTTTTAAAAATTTATTTATGCATACAAGAACTGGGGGTAGGCCAGAGGTGTAAGGGGTGAGGGTGTCTCACCACAGACAGAGTGGGGAGCAGAACAGGCAGGTCTGCTGAAATACATACACTGCTGAGGGGAGCAGCAGGCAAGACAGGAAAATTCTGCTGCGCCATGTGGGTCAGCTCCCTGGCCAGGGATTGAACTCCTCCTGCAGTGGCAACTGTTAGCTTTATAGCTCTGAAACTTTAACCCCTGTGTCACCAGGGAGGCCCCCTCATTTGGGAACTTTATAGTTTTGGTCTTACTATTGGAGTGTATCTATGCGCAGCCCTCTCAGTGGACCTGAATTTCAGAATGTAGCCACTGGATGTAGCTTTAGTCCATGTTTAACAACATGTCTGGGTGTATTTTGGAGTAGGAGATGAATTTTTAGTCTTGGGATCAGAGTGGATTTTTGTGCCTTTTTAGCGTCTTCTGGGGCCCCATATACACTGCCCCTCAGTGATTCCAGAAGGAGTCCCAAGTGAGGAGTACCTACGTGGGTTAGCTTTCTCAGGAGTTGGGAGACCCCTGGTGTTAAACACAAAAATCTGGGAGCAGGTTAGGGGCCCCTTGTCCCATAGTCCTGATTTCTTGCAGGTGTCTGGGTCAGTGACTTTCTCCTGGCTCTCTGGGAGCACTTTCCTCACTGCAAAGTAAAATCAAGGAGGGACCTCTTGGGAAGCCTGTTGGCCTTTCCCTCCAGGCATGTCCTCTGACTTAGCCTATAGCAAAACAAGCAGGATATTCTGGTTTTGTTACAATTACCTTGTCTTGTTGCTCCATTTTCTCAAAATCCAATCAGGGGGAAAAGGTGCAATTTATTGGGCCTTCTCAAAGATCCCCAAGCTGCCACTATTACCCCTTTCTATTCTCTTGGGTCCTGCTCGGTGCCACCAAGAACTCCTGGGCAACTTCTGCTTAACACGAGGTTCCAGTCTGACCTCCCTGAAAGGTGCTGGGAGTCAGAAGTGAAGAATTCGTGACATTTAGTGTAGAAGTCAGAAGGCTGGAAGGCAGAAGCAGCCGAGTCATTTCCCTGCCCTCTGTGTCCAGAGCAGACAGCAGTGAGCAATCGTTTACCCCTCACCTTCCACTCGCTGCTGCTCCCACCACCGGCCAGCATCTGCCCTCACTGAAGACGGACAGAATGGTGCGCTGACTTCCCAAGCACAAGCTCCAAGGCCAGCTTCCCACCCTGGCATTCCTGGATCTCCTAGCCTTCACTGACACTGCCAGAGAAGCTCCTCCTTCCAGCTCTCATCACTAACATTACCTCCTCCTGGTTCTGCTCCTCTTTCCTCACTGTTGCTGTCTGCTTATTAATGCAGTTGCTGGGGTAGATCAGCTAACATGATAGTCTTCTCTTAGGGGAAAGATACATTAATGTCATTGTCAATCACTTCATTACAAGTGAACTTTGTAATTAAAAGGCAATTATATTTAAATACAACTATAAAAAGCACAGTAAGAATGCAGGGAACTTGGGAGTGTATACCAGCAGCTAGTTTATACTGGGGCTCAGCGAGGGCTTTTCTGAACAAGTGACATTTTCAGTAAGACCTGAAGGATGAGCAGGTACAATCAGGAGAGAGGAGCTGCGAGGCCTAGGTGAAAGGTGGGAGGATGGTCTGTCACACAGAGGGAACAGAAGGAAGAAAGACCCCAGGTGGAAGGATCAAGGAACAGAGAAGTTTGCATGATCAAGGAACAGAGGAGCCGGCATGAAAGGGGATGGGATGGTTGAGAGTGATAAGATTTCAAGGCACAATAGCATGTAGAATTTTGGTCTAAATCTTAAAGTAATGAGGAGTCATTAACTTGTTTAGAGCTTTAAAGTGACATGATCAGGGCCTCCCTGGTGGCGCAGTGGGTTAAGCAACGCACTATGAAGCAAATCGCAGCCACTGCAGCACGAGTTTGATCCCTGCTGCTGGCCAGGGAGGGGACCCACATGGTGCGGCAGACCTCTCCTGCTGTGCCCGCTGCTCCCCTCAGCAGTGTGTTTCAGTCAGTCTGCCTGTTCTGCTCCCCACTCTCTGTGGTGAATCCTCTCACCCCCCCACACCTCCGGTCTGTACCCCAGTGCTTGTATGCATAAATAAATAAATCTTTAAAAAAAAAATAAAGTGACATGATCAGATCTAGATTCTAAAAATCCTTCCATGTCCAAATCTGAATTTACCACACCCCCAAGTCAGGTTTTCTGCTTCCTTCCCTTATGTGGCACCACTGTCCATTGGAAACCCAGAATCATTCCAGACACCTCACCTCCCTGACCTTCTACTCCCAGTCAATCAACAAATTTGTGAATTTGACCTGCTATGAATTTCTGGACATCCAACTGTGATGTTTCTTTAGTTATATATTGTTTAACATAATGAAGGTAATACATGCTCATTTTAGAGAAATGACCAAATACAGATAGATGAAAAGAAATACAAATTACATACAATCCTGACACTCAGAAATAACCTATATAGTTACTTTGTGTATAATTCTCTTTCAAAAATGTATTTACCTAATTTTCAACATCTTTCAACAATATATATAGAAAGACACACACAATACAATGTACATGTTTTGCCACTCTACTTTCATTATAGTCCTGTAGTCTCTAGACACATTGTTTCGTAATCTGCTTTTTCATCAAGTAGTATACAATATTATAAAAACCTTTCCATGTCACTTAATATGCTTCCTCAACATCACTCCCAAGTGTTGCCTAGTATTTCATTACATGAATAATTAATTGAACCAATCTCTCATTTGGGAAATCTAGGTCATTTCCAGATTTTTAAACAAGATTTATTTATGTATACAAGAGCTGGGGAACAGATCAGAGGTGCAGGGGGTGAGAGGAGTCACCAGAGACAGAGTGGGGAGCAGAACAGGCAGATTGACTGAAGTACACTGCTGAAGGGAGCAGCGTGCAAGGCAAGGGAGGTCTGCTGTGCTATGTGGGTCCCCTCCCTAGCCAGGGATTGAACTCATGCTGCAGTGGCTGAGTGCTATTATATGTGCATTATACGTGCTTTTTAGTGCTGAGACATAACGCCTTGTACCACAAAGGAGGCCCTATTTCCAGATTTTTTTTTTTTTTTTTTTTGCTAAACCTTTACACATATCCTTCATTTCTCTATGAAGGTAAGCTTCTAGATGTGGAACCTACCAGCATCTTGTTCTATGGCTTCAAACTGGGTCTTCTACCTTTGTTGTTTGTGGTCACCAGGCAGCTGAGTCTGTCAGAGCTTAACAGTAGGAGAGTCTGCCACTCTGACCCCTGGCTCCGAGAGGTCTCTGCCAGAGGAGGTCCCTCTTCTGCGGCTAAAGTTGCTCTCTGTGAGACCAGCCATTCTTCCATCCATTGTCATGAGTTTGCTTTCAAAATACAGAAATGACAGGCTGAAAAGTTTTAGCCAATTTGCAAAACATTTTGAAGTAAAATTTGTAACCCCATCCCATTATGTTGCATGTGTTAAAACAATTCTGTGTATGGCACATATTAGGTCATTATGAATTTCAATATTAATGTACTTTCATTTCATATTCATGGCCCTTATCAGTTCTGATTCATGTCTTGGATGATATTTGTCTATCTAGACTTGATTTTCATGGTTGGATTATATGCCAAGAATTCTTTGCTTGTTGGTTGTTTGGAACCAGAACAAATTTACCCATCAAAGCAATGTTATACCAGCACATAAAACCCTTGGATCGCAAACACAGCTGCAATACAAATCAGTTCTTGGATCAAGACTCCAGCTCTCCCCGTCCTGATTTGCTCTATTGTGGAGGGTTATGCCCAGAAAGGATGTTCCTCAAACTAGTGAGCCTCCTTTCCCCTGACCAGTCCTTCCAGAGACACTGAGCTGTTGAGTCCCAGACCCATCTGGGAGCAGCACCTCCTATTGGTATGACAGCCGGTGTTGGTTGCATGGAGGGAACCTTATCCTGGGGAGTTTTAGCTTGACTTTCACTGGCTCAGGATCTTTACAGCAATGAAGAAGGCCAGCTGGGACAGGGCCACATGGAGCTGCAAGTCAAAGAAGCCCTGTGAGCACTTTGAAGACACTTTGGTCAGTGACAGGTCTAGTGACTTGATAGTGACTCAGGTTTCACCTCCTTGGGACTCTCTTCCTGCCTTGTTGGTGCCCCCCTATGGCCTCCCTGAGGCTCAGCTGGCCTCACTGTGGCACGTGCAGCTTCTGGTTTACTGGTCTGCCCCTTTCCCTGTTTCTGGGGGGGGTCTCAGTCCTGGCTGCACTAGTTGTCTGGAGATCCCTGAAGAAACCCTCAAAGCTCTACCCCTGTCCTGTCAAAGCAAAGTCCTGGGGATGCAGTCTGCACATCAGGGTATTTTAAAGCTTTTTAGAGAACTGTGATATTCAGCCAGGACTTAGGAACACTCCGTAAACAATGCATCCTTGAGAGCAGGGGACAGACTTACTCATCACTGGCGTTAAATAAGTTAATAAAGCTCCCAGAATAGTGTCTGGACACATTCAATTCTTGGCCATTTTGCTATTGCTATTAGCAGTGGTAGCAGCAGTGGTACTGCCCCTTGGCCAGTATAGTTCTTGGCCCACAGTAGGGTCCTCACCACCCATTCAACTTACATAAAGTAAACTGCATTTGTGGAAGATAGAGGAGATAGAGGAAGAGTGGAATGTATTAGAAGCCTGGGTGATTCCAGGGACCCTCCCCTTCAGTAAGCATAGGCTGCTCAAAAATACCTGAAATGGGAAGTCTGTCTCTATCGTGTCCATCAGTCTTTGTCCTAGCTGGCCCACTGAGTTGTGAGCTTTGCTGCACTGTATACAGGCACCATAGCTGTTTGGGGGAGTTCAAATTGTTTTTACCCATTATAGGAAGAATTCGCTGGGAATTTTAACTGTTTTTACCCATTATAGGAGGAATTCGCTGGGAGTTCTGTTCCTGGCTCTGCCATCTTTGCCTGTGTGCGTGCATTTGAGTGAGTCACCTCCAGCTCCTGGACCCATTCTTCTCTAATGTGGTCTTCAATTCTCTGGGCTTGAAACTTGGATGAGCTCTAATATTGTTTTTTTTTTTTTTCTGCTTCTGCGACCCTTATGGTCCAAGTTCCCATCATGACTGTGTGACCTCATCCCAGCTGCCCAAGCCCAGTTGGGTGTCCAGGCGCTCACCTCACCAGCAGCCCATGAAGCAGCCCCCCATGCCTACATGGTTCAGGTAGGTGGTATTAGCCTTGGATAGTTGAGCAGCCACATGGGCTGGCAAATGGTGCTGGAAACTAGCTGCCATTATACTTTGGCCCAAAGGAAAATGCCGAGCTTTGACTAAGGGAGAGGGGAGCACCAAAGCCTAGTTTCCTCACCTCTGGATGTCCGTTTTGGGGAATAAAGAGAATGCCAGGGGACCATTTTAAGCGCTGGGTATTTCAAATAAAAAGGAATCATATGACTTCCCGAAGCCAGCCTGGCCTTTGCCCCAACTGTATCCATCAAAGGAGGCTTCCTGGCCTGGCAGTTGATCCTTTCAAGTGGACAGATGCTACCATCACACAGCCCCCAGCACGCTGTAAACAGGGCGTGAAGTGCTAATCAAACACACACGGTGCTCTGATCAATTTAAAATATACAAAACCAATTCAAGTGAGGTCAGTTCCTATTAGAGATGAAATGACACAATTGCCAACATTCTCTTTGTGCTTATTTTAAATCTGCATTTATGGGTAAGCCCATGACTTTTCACTTTAACCATATACAGATATGTTCTGCTGGGCTTTGACCTACCATTAAAAATCGTGGCGTGGCAATTCTTTTCAACTGTTGTCCACGTGGGACTGCCGTGTACTAGTTCTGGCTTCTTCTGGCTTTGCTCTTGATTTGAAAGGATCCATGACCTGGTCTAGTTATTTGTAGTTTCCTGAGTTAGTGTCAGAGTTTAATGGGACTCAATCCACTTCTGAGTTACCATTAAGTTCACTATCTAGTTGGTGACTCTTCACACAGGAGTAACAGAGTAGCACCCTGTTTTGGGCTGCATGGCAGCCTACCCAACACATTTTTGGCCTAGTCTATTTCTCCCCAGACCTGCCCCTCCTCTTCTGCATCCTAGCTCTTCCTTGTTCTCCCACATCCAGTTAGCCAGCCTATTGCTTTCACCTTCCACTGGGAGTAAGCTTCCATCCCTCTGCCCTGGACTCCACATTAGCTCCCTCCCTGTCTACCCTGGAGGATGCCAGGATGCTGTCACACAGCCACTACCCTTACCTCAACAGACTGGGTGGCAGTGCCATCCACCATGCTCAACTCTCCATGACCTCCCAATCCTCAGCAGTGGCTACACAGGCAGGCCCTCCTGTTCACCAGGCACTCCACTCACTGTGCTCTAGTCACATCAGCTATTTGGGATTATAGTTTCTTCAGGGCTGACAGAGATCTTTCCACTCAGGGTTGTGGGAACAAGCTCTCCATTTGTCTGGCAGGATAAGTTCCCTGGTCCAATCCCAATGAAATTTAACCTCATCCTCAGTGCTCCTGCTCAGAGGCCTCCCTGACTACACCAAGGTCCTACACTGTCGTTAACGGCATTCAGTCATAGTGGGTAACTAACAACTCTCAGGTCTCTTCCTTAAGATAGTCACTGGTGTAGCTTCGTATCAAGCACCACACCCTATACCTGTAAGTGCTTAATACAAACTGACTGAACAAGTTATACTTTATCCCAGGTGGGCAGGCTTATTCTCTGAGGACTATGGATTTTTGTTTTGCTTTCCCTCCACAAATACCTTTATTTTCTTTCTGATTCAGTCTTTTGAATTAAATACCTGAGGATGGATTTCTCTCTGGAGGACTAATCTGTGAAGGAAACTCATCACCCTGTCACTCAGGCCCCATCCCTCTGACCCCTAGCACAGCAGCCATCTTCAGATCTCTGTTGGTGTAGGTCAGGGTCTTTCTGCGGCCACTGGTCTCCAGGTGCAGGTTGGACTCCAATGGTGCTTTAAGACATTTTTTTTTTAAGATTTATTTATTCATGCATACAAGCACTGGGGTACAGACCGGAGGTGTGGGGGGTGGGTAAGAGGATTCACCAGAGAGAGCGGGGAGCAGAACAGGCAGATCAACCGAAGTACACTGCTGAGGGGAGCAGCGGGCACAGCAGGAGAGGTCTGCTATGCCACGTGGGTCCCCTCCCTGGCCAGCAGCAGGGATCGAACTGGTGCTGCAGTGTCTGCGGTTTGTTTCATAGTGCATTGCTCAACCCACTGCGCCACCAGGGAGGGCCCTTTAAGACATTTTTAAGATTTATTTTAGCACACAAGAGCTGGGGTGTACGCCAGAGGTGTGGAGTTGGGGGTGGGGGATGTGGTGGTGGTGGTGAGAGGATTCTTCAGAGACAGAGTGGGGAACAGAACAGGCAGATCTACTGAAAAACACTGCTGAAGGGAGCAGGGGGGAGACAGGAGAGGTCTGCTGCACCGTGAGGTTCACTCTATGATCAGGGATCGAACTGGTGTTGCAGTGGCTGAGGATAGCTTCATAGTGCTGCAATTTAACCCCTTGCACCACCAGGGAGGCCCTTTAAGATTTTTTTTCTTTTTTGAAGAGTTGTTTATCTATGTCTACAAGAGCTGGGGTACAGGCCAGAGTCATGGGAGGTGAGAGGATTCACCAGAGACAGAGGAACAACAGGCAGATGGACTGAAACACACTCCTGAGGGGAGCAGTAGACAGGCAGGAGAGGTCTGCTGCGCCATGTTCTTCCCCTTCCTGCTGGCTCCCTGGGCCGAGGCAGGGACCGAACTCCTGCTGCAGTGGCTGTGGCCCTTGAAGATATTTTAAAAGTTGCTTCTGTTCACATGGTTCTGCCCCTCATAGGAGTCCATCTATGACTTGTTTTCTTCAGTCTTGCATTTTTAGTTGGCCTTTCCTGTTCCCCACCAGCCGGGAGTAGTTCCTCTTCCCTTAGTAAGTTTCACAAATCAGGAAATCTGCTCAGGTATGTTTCCCTAATTTCTACCTCTTATGATAAACATCTCCCTTATACAATACCAACTACTTGGGCAGACATAGCTAACTATATGGGGGAACTGATTGGGAGGAACCAATTCTGTCATCCTCAAAGCATCTCCTCTTCTAGTTTTCAGAGAGAAAAAAAAAGTGGAAGCAACTCAAAGGTTCCCGAGTTCCGTTTATGCTTAGGAATGTGTACGCAGATACCTACTTTTTCTCAACACCTGCATGTCTGTTATTATTTTGATAAATTCAGTAATTTCCTTATGTTTTGATAGCCTATTGAGAAATCATTTTTTAATAGTTATTAGTCTCGTTTAAATTACCTTCAAAGGTCTTCATTGCTCATTCTGTATCACATTTCTCACCCAGGAACCCAAGCCATACATAGTACATGGTGTTAAGAAGTCAGACTCTAGAGCCATACTCTGCGAACCCACTTCTCAAAGGTGTGTGATCTCTGCCTGTTTTTTCATCTGTAAGTATCTGTTTAATACCTGCCTTACTACATAAAAATGATTTAAGGAGAGGGTTGGGAAAGTGCCTGGCATAAGGAGCATTCAATTGTATTATTATTATTATTGGGATTTGGTTGAGAGTATAGATCACACTATGAAGGCACAGGTTTGGTCTGATTTATTTATTGTTGTTTCTCCAGGTCCTAGAACAGTGCCTGGCAAGTACCACACTCAATTTTTGGTGGATGAGTTAATCCAATATATGTTTACAGTCCAGCCAAATACATACAGTACTTAATAAGCATTTACCAACCATTCCCAGGTTAAGTTTCCTTGTCTTGTGTGCTTCCCACTGGTACTAACATCGTATTGGTTAGTCACAACCACTCAGTACCCCATTTACATACCATCTATATGAGGCCTTCCCTGATGATCCCAGGAGGAAATAATTCCCTCACAGAATCTGCACTCAGCGCACATGTGTGAGCCACTTCAGCACTAATACTCTCATTTTTTAATCAACTTGAAGAAATTACCATGCCATTTATTACTCAACACCTAGAACATTACTTGACTATTTTACACATGACTTAAAAAAATGGGCAGATGCAATATAGCATAGGATTTGATCTAGGTTTGAAGCAGTTGGGAATAGTTAGTTGTAACTATTCCTACAAGATTTGGTACAATCACATAAGGTAATGTATACTTTTTTTTAAAGACTATTTATTGATCCATACAAGAGCTGGGATACAGACCAGAGTCATGGGTGGTGAGAGGATTCACCAGAAACAGACTGGAGAGCAGAACAGCCAGACTGTTACAAATACACTGCTGAGGGGAGCAGCGGATGAGGCAAGAGAGGTCTGCTGCGCCACATGGGTCCTCCCTGGCCGGGGATCGAACTTGTACTGCTGTGCTGTGGATGCTTCACAGTGCGGAGCTCAACCCGCTGCACCTCCAGGGAGGCCCCAGTATATACATGTTTTAAAAGTATTGAAATTTCATTGTTATTGAAGACAGCATACTTATTCTCATATACCTATGCAAACACATGGAGCAGACCTCAAGTTTGAAGGGCCATTTTGAATTATTCAGTAACAACCTAAGTTTCTATACAGGATGCTATTGAGAAACACTTCATGTTAAAAAAATACCATTGCTTTTAAAGGGTGTCAAGTGTACTTTTGTAATATTTTGTTGGGATTCTCATAACCACTGTTGGTGATTGTGAAAATCAGAGTATCTCTACTTTGCCTATGATGGGAAAATGTGAGTCTTCAAGTTCCACAGTAGGAAGGGTAGTAGGATACCAACTTGATAAAAATAATTTGTCCTAGTTAAGCAGGATACAATGAAATCCTAAGAACTTGGGAAATGATCAGACCTTGGGTATTTTGTTTTAATACTGTTGCAAGACTGAGAAGATTTGGTCAGCAGTTAATTTTCAGTTTGTATAGTATTAAAATTTCTAAGTAATAGCCCGGATTTGGCCTGGGCCTAGCACTCCATTCTGCATCAATGGTGTACCTTTGGACAGGAGCTCTGAGCTGGCTGTTAACACACATGCCCCATGCAGCATTCTGTCTTTGGACTGGGAAGCACATGGGCTCTTGGTGGTCTTCTATAAATCCCACTGCAGAATTCCACAGAAACCCCTTGGCCTAGAATACAGAAGAGCTGCCTGTGGTTTAGAATGTAAAAGACAAGTATCAAGTCCATATTCTTCTGTGGCCAGTACCAGACTCAGGCTAATTAAAGGGTATCCCTATGGTTTAGAGATTGTTTTCTCTCTCTTTTGTTATTTTTGAGAAATTCCTTTTACTGAGAATCAAGTCCAGTTTCACAAGGTTCAGCAAAGTTACAGCAACTCTGGCAGGTTTTTTTCAATTTCCACGAGGGTCAGCTCACCTAGCTTACAAGTTGTTTTTTATAAAGTCGGTTAAAAATTCAGAATAAGCTTTCTGAATAAAGTAATCTCATGATTGTTAAAGTGACTAAATGCCAAGAGTTTACAGAGTAGGAACAACCTGGCTGCTATCCTGCCAGATTTCTGGCCTGTCATGGCAGCAGGGGCAAAAGGAACTCTGGAGCCCAAGAGATACTAAATAAGCCCAGATTTTATAAAATTTTCTTACCATTACAGAAGATAAGAAAATAGGGTGAGGGCAATAAACATAGTTCACTGGTCCACTGATCGCTCCTATAGTTGATTACTAGTTGCCACTCTTTCTCTTAAAAAACATTTTTCTGTTTACCTCAGATCTGGGTGATTTATTTTCTGTCTTTTGCTTTCTAAGAAAAACATGTAAGTTACTCAATATCAGGTTCTAAGTAAGACCATTAATCTTCTCAAATATTTAGGAAGGCCATTTTTGGTCTCTCCAGAAGCTAGTCCTCCCAAACCCAAATTAGTACACTGAATTTTCTGAGCATTCTGCTGAATCAGACTAACTGGATCAGACATCTAAGGGTGATACAACTCCGGTACCCCAGATCCAGGAGGGAGACCCACCTACTGGACTCAAACCATGTGCCAGCAAACACACGGCCTTGAAAGGCAACTCCCACTAGGAGGTGTCTATGGATACCCGGTGTGGTTTTGACCTAAGATGTGCAGCTGTGTCACATTTTGCACAAGAAAAGGGAAATGATCAATTTAAGCTCCAAAGATGTTTTTCTCTACTACTGTAAAAGTGAAACTATACACAGCAAAATGTGAGTTTTCAGATTTGCCTCACCCAAACAGATGTGTCAATAAGTACAGGTATTATAGCAAAAACACAGAAAAAAATATTTTTTAAGACAAGCAAATCCTCTTATTCACACAACCTACTGCTTAAATTTGGGAATGAAACAACAGTAATTTTCCTTTAATATAAGCATTATATTTTAGGGACCATGATACAATTTGGAGCAATACAACCAAAAGCTATTTTTCAAAGACTGTCAGATTCTGTCTGCTGTTCCGTTAATTTCGATAATGTCATTAAAGAATTGAAGGAAACTCAATTCTACATGAAGAACACAGAACATAAAGTTCAAAGGATTATATCCATTCTTCAAAAATACCAAATTCCAAAACAATGGAATCTTTAGTTTTGCCTGTCTACCAGCTACTATTTAATCACCTTGTATTTTTTTTTTATTACTAAGATTTGCTCTATTAGAAGACCACTAAGAAATCAAAAAGTTTTAAATATTATCGATTGTTAAAAACAACAAGGGAGCATTTAAGAAAGAATATATTTGAACATAAACAAAGGTATTACACAAGAAAAAATAATGTAACAGTTTATGTAAGTACCTAACATATGAGCATGCTCTTACATCTAAAACAAAAAATAAAAAGGTAACACTGGTACTATATATATATATCTGACAAGTGTGCATTAAAGAATTCTCTAATATAAAACACTTAAAATGTGAAGAATAGTTTTTCAAGATAAAGAAAACAATTGTTAAGATAGGCACACCCAACAATTCTTATAAAAACATGCTTGTAGAAGATAAAATTCATCTGAGCACTCATTTCTCAGAGGTGCAAATGCTATTGAACTGTTCATCACTGGATACTGCCTTGCACGTTTGCAGTTTTTGAGTCTCAACACTGACTGGTATGAATTATGAATTACACAGTTACTGTTATCTATGTTCTGCCAAATTTCCATATAGAGTGCATCTATTTAACAAGAATATTTGAAACAGCAGCACTGTATATGTCATTTCTTTATGTCTTTCTTTTTTAAGGAGGAACTATTTTAGAAAATAGTTACTATAAGCAAATACTATTTTGGAAAATCTGATACTCCAAATCAATGTGCTCCATGAAATGTAAGTAGTTCTAAGAAGCCCTAACTGAAAAGAACACAAATGTAAAAAGTTGATAAAATTAAAGATTATAAAATCGGTTTATTGTAAAAAGCAATTCAAGAATACCCAGTTAAAATCTTATCCCAATGCTACCCAATACAACCAAGAAGCAGTTAAACACTTTTACATTAAGAACAAGGACATTAAACAAGAAAGACCACATCAAGGCTGTGATTCAAATTTGGGAAGAGAAGACTCTCAGGTCTCCTTCAGGTCAGTATGGAGTACACCATATCAGAGCACAGTGTTAAGAGGCCACGGTGCCACCACAACATTGAGGTATAACTGGGCAAATTAAAGTTGAGGGGGAATGAAGAATTTCATGTTCTAGTTATGTGGGTGCACATAAAAAGTGATTGAAATTTTAGGAACAACTGCCTTCAGTGACAGCTAGATGCAAGACAAGTCTTTATTAAGGAAAAGAAGCTTATAAAATTCTCTATCAAGGTCCCGCTAAGTCTTCACAAACCCCTTCCTACCTTCCCACCCTCCCCTAATCTAAACCTACCTTGCTGATACATAAGATCATTATAAATTTGTGGCTTACTGGCAAACTGTAGGCACTCCTTCCAAGTAGCTTTGATCTTCTACACATGAACAACCAACATGCTGTATCATTCATATATCTCAATTATGTATTCTTGGTAGAATTTCATTATTACTCAAAAAAAAAAAATCAATGCATCTTGAACAGTGGCCATTTCACCCCAGACTTAACTCAAGATTTAATCTTTCTGCTGTTTTTAATAGTAATAGTTGATTATTACAAATGATCAACCTATGAATCATTATATACAACAGTGATTGCATTATTTTTGAGCACTGAACACATTAATATAAAACTTCCAACTTTTGCACACCTCTAAGCTGAAGGGTCAAAATACTTTGATTTTGTAATTAGGGGAAAAAAAACCACACACACACACAGAAAAACCCCAACACATTGTTTCCCCAAGCTGAGGTTTTTCATAGCAGTTTTAGCCAGGAAGAAAAAAAAAGATTTTATGTCTGTTATAAGCCCTAGAAAATAAGGGCTTATTCTAGAAATACTGAAAGACCCTTAATCATAGAGGTGGCCAACTGGTGCCACCATAATCATCACCAACCATTACTTCATAGCTTATACCGAAGAGTTGATTCATGCTCATTTTGTTCCTTTAAAAAATACTCTTTGGAAACCATTATTACTCCTGTAGACACATACTCTAGTTATAGCTCTTCCTGTAAAAATAAAAGGATAATCATGATTATCTCTATTTCTTTGCTAAATTTAACTACTAATATACATCTATTAATCTGATCACTTTACCAGCTAACTCAGACCTTACAATATTCTATATACTGCCCAGGGGTAAGTTCTCAGCATATAGAAGTAGAAGCAAGTAAGAACAATCTTGTAAGCAGTATTTCAATCTAGCCTTTAAATGTAGTCATTGCAAGTGAGAGCTAGTAAGTTCTAGAATTTACTTCCCAAACAAAGGTAAAAATAAACTTTCAAAGCTAAAGGAAGGTAAAACCACTATATAAAAAGTTTATTTTGTCATGTACATTGTCATGCACATGCCATGAACCTACTCGCTGATTTCCCATCAAGACTTAACATTAGTCCAAGGGAGTAATAAGGGGAAAATAAAGCCATTTCTTTCAAATTCATTAGGTAACATTTACCATACACCCGGAGGGCACACAGTACTCCTCCAGGCACTATTTCCTAAACTACCTCAAACATGAAGACAGCCCCAACAGACATAAACTGCTCCAACTATGAAATATAAACTACTAACCATGTATTCTAAACGCATACATTCAAATCTACCACTTTAAAATAAACTGGAAAGTAAGGAAACCTAGAGAAGAGGATACATTCTGCTATCACACTATGATAAACATTCTAAGTGTGTGTGTGGGTATACATGAGAGAAAGCGCGGATAATCAAGATTTAAATAAAATGGCAAAAACAATCAGGAAATGAAGATTTTTACCAAAGGAACTACAATAACCATCCTGTGCTACGACTATAAACAGATTTACTACTATGGTAATTTGCCTAGGTTGGTTGGGTGGGGTGGTGGGAACTAACAAATCCAACCAAAACAAAGCAAACCAAAATAAACCCACAATAAAATCCACCAAAATCTATACTAGAGTATGTGGCAATAATTAATATATTTCTATGGAAATTGTCTCATGCCTTATAAGCTCCTAAAATAAAATCAAGGTCACTATGTGACTAATGATAGCACTAGGGAAAAACAACACTGAAAGTAAAACAGTCTTCAGCCTTGGTTTCAGCTATCTCTTCAAATCAGCATTAAGAACTTAATATCAGATACATTTTTGGCTTGTCAGACCAGTAAGTTATGCTTTTCCACTGGCCAAAGGCAGCTGAAGAAACAATTGCTTGAACAAACTAAATGCTGTGACATGAAGCATTTGACTTCCAAGTCTGAGTGTGTAGTTAAAATGATCGGTGACCACCTAACTGGGCAAAAGGAATGGCATCCATCATCCGAACAGGCTCACTTCCCCCAGCCCCCAAACAAACAGTAGTTATAATAGCAAAAGAAACAAAAAAGGGTTTTTTGATTCTTTAGGGCCAACTATGTAAGAGGTCAGCAATATATTAACAGCAGCAATGGACAAGGAAGAACAAAATAGTGGATGAAAGACTCTTGCTGGACGTTTGTTCATCTTTTCTGTATTAGCCAGAATACTGCCAACTGGCTTATTTGGAAACTTCGGGTATATATGTCTTATCTCCTTAGATCCTTCACAGATTATGAATGCAGTCTACCTGAGGGGCTCTATAACCATGTAAGAAAGCTTTCTTTATCTAGCTTGGTGGCAGCCAAAACGGATTCCATGTCATTAAGGATGTCAGAACTCAAAGCTTCCTGCAGACTTGGCATCAACTCCTCTCCTTCTATGTTCATTCCATCTCCCTCCAGTGTTCCAAGGTCCACATTTGTCCCAGGAAGGGCCTCCAGGTAGTCTGGAAAACGATTCTGTTGTGAGGGTAGGGTGCTTTGGTTGATTGTATCACCTAGTGGGAGCAGAGAGAGATAATCAGGTCCTCTTGGAAAAGCTGTACAGAGCATCATGTACACAGAGAAGGAAGAACACTGCAGTCTGACCTCCCAAAAGGACACCCAGTTTATCTCAGGCCAAACCACCACAAATCAGAGAGGAACGCCAAGTGTACTTCTCTGCTTCAACATTTCTTCAGATCATCAACCAATAATCTGACTGCGGACTACCATGTGCTGTGCTGAAGAGGGTCGTGGAAAAATTTCCTGAAAAATTTTATCAGCAAGAGACAATACGCAAGTTTGCTACACAACAGCTTCACTACTTGACTCTTGCAGATATTCACTCCTACAAGGAGATGAAAAATAAATGACATAGTCTTAATTAAGTACACTTTTGGGGACACTAAAATGAAATAAAAGGACTGAATAAAGCTATTTTCCACTCCCGGAGACTCAAATTCACTAACAAGTGGCCCAAACTTACTTGGCCACAGAATCTTTTTTGCACATGATATTTTGAAACATTAACATTCCTTACAGTTTCAATGGAGCATATTTTCAGACAAAGTGTACATAAACCATTAAAGTGCTTTAGGGTACTGAGAAGAGAGAAATAGGGAAGAGAAGAGCAAGGAAAGGTGTGAATAAGATGGAGTTGCAGTGACTTCTAAGTACGATTTTGATTTAAGTGAGTGGAGGGGATGGGGTTGGGTTTTAGGAAGCATCACAGTAATGAACTGATGAGCACAGGCTCAAAAGGCATGCCAGACACTCTCAGAGATTGTCAGCTAAAGCACTAGCTAGCTGGAGAACAACATCATTCCCCTGCTATCTCAGACCCTGATAGTTGCCAAGTCCAGGGCAATCAATGGCTACCATTTGAGAAACGGTTCCAACGGTTACCCCTGTGAGGCAGGAGGTATTTCTTTAGCTCCTTCGAGACCCCTGCAGCTATTCTCACAATTAAACAGAAAAGCCCCACTATACCATATAGCCTTTCCCCCTGGTTTCCTGAGCCCTGTTCCCTGCTGGACTAGAAATCCAAGAGAAAAGGGAAGCAGACACTGAACCCTACAGACACTGAACCCTTCCCAAATTAAGACTACAAATATGCAGTAGTAGGGTCCTCAACTGCTTCAATAATTGACTTAGTACTTTAAGGGCTCAAAGAAGTCATATCACTTGTTTTGTTCAAAATGAGTCAAGATATCCACAATATTTAACAACTAGGAAAAGACTTAAATTACAGACTGCCATACAAAAATGAAGCAGGCTTGACTTGAACTGAAGTTAACAGAATTTTCAGTTTTTGTTTTATTTTGTTTTTTTTTCCCTGAATAACCCTTCTTCATGATCGCTCATTACATCTGTGATAAAAATGACAGCATCCAACTGAACACCAACCTGTATCCATCTCGTCAACACTGTTCAAGAAGTCATCCGGAGTTCGAGGGACACTGTAGCTGCTCATGCTCAGCCCGCTGTCTGTGCTCTCATCGCGAGAGTGGTAGGTACCACTACAAAGAACGAGAGGGAAAGACCAATACAAAACATGTTTAACATGATCCCAAGCTGGTAAGAAACACCAGCTGAGGATGAGCAGGATCTCAAAGAGGATCAATGAACATTCCGTGGCAATGTCCAGACCTAGCACCTTCCTCAAGGCCCATCTGCAGTCCACTGCTGTAAAGTCCCAGACAAGTTAATCCTAATTGACACTGGCAGCTTTAAGGGGCCAAAATCTCTCTTAAGGTCCTGGGTTTGGTGACAATAAGAGAAAAAAAAGACACCATTTTTCCTAGCTGAAAGAAAACCCTCTGTCAAGGTATTCTCTCTGAAATGCCATCTGAATCTGGGCAATCCACACAGCTTACTTGTCTCAAGGCCTGAAGTCCCCTGAGTGGGGGAAGCACAGGTCAGAGCAGACTCCAGGTAGGTGGTGAGACAGGTTCACACTAGACTCAGTAAATTCCTAGCTCTCATGCAGAGAGTCTAAGCCAAGGAAAAATCAACCCAAAATAAAGAACCAGAATTCCTTTTTGGATTGGGCCAAAACAGATGAATCACTGCTGATAAGAGCTCCCCGAGTTTAATCCCTGCTTCTATTGAGGAGGAGAAAACTCAAATACCTCAGCACAGGTCTTATAATGCTTTGAAGAAAAAATTTAAAGGCAAACAAAATATGACAAAGCACTCACTTGGGAAAAAAAAAACCAACACAACAGAAAGCAAGAGCCAAGACAGATTTGTCCTATGTATCCTTAGACCTTTACTTTCATAAACAAAATGATTTGCTAAGTTGGCACTGACTCTAGAATTTGGGGTTCTAGTAATTCTAGAAAATAAAGTGTGAAATACAGGCAACTGCTATCCTAATGGTCTCCAACCATGTTATAAACTACAACTTGTTCCACAGCTTGGACACATTAGCTTACACAAACGTTAAAAACAAAACAAAACAGGGCCTCCCTGGTGGCACAGTGGGTTGGGCAATGCACTATGAAGCAAACCACAACCACTGCAGCATGAGTTCGATCAATGCCGCTGGCCAGGGAGGGGACCCACATGGCGCGGCAGACCTCTCCTGCTTCACCCACTGCTCCCCTCAGCAGTGTGTTTCAGTCAGTCTGCCTGTTCTGCTCCCCACTCTGTCTCTGGTGAACCCTCTCACCACTCTGAACTCTGGCCTGTACCCCAGCTCTTGTATGTATAAATAAATAAATCTTTAAAAACAAAACAAAAAGACTAAGCTCTAAAAACAAGCTTTAAACAGTTGCCCAAGGTCAAAAGCCCACCCCCCCCAAATTTCTTCTCTAAATAACTCAATGCATTTGCCTTGTCCTCACCCCCCCCCCCAAACTCCCTATCTCACAACCACTGATTTAATACTTCTGCTAGATTTTGTCAAGATTCAAAAAACTCACAGATATGAGAAAACACAAATTTGCCTCTGAGACTATTTGTATCAGCGCAACAACTTTGGAGAAGGCCTCAGGATGTGGTTTGCTTTTATTTTGCCAGAGCCCAAGTCATCACACTAGTCCCACTGCTAAACTTGGGCACACATCAGATACTCAAGATTGTTACAGAATAGCTGATTTACACAGTTGTGCAGCTTTATTTCAAGCCACAGGGGAAGCACATGGCATTTTTGAGGACAGAGTTCAAAGGGGCTAATTCCATACAGAGCAAATGCTCCTTAAAGAAGCCCACTTCCCTGTGCCCCTGCCCCCACTCAATGAGCATTCTCTCCTTATCTGCTACTGTCCCACATGCACTGAAATGCGCTCTGAGGATACAGGAAGGGAGATGTGCAAATACAATACTGAATCAAACACAAGGATTATACAAGCTACATGTTTCACAGAGGGGGCATCTCAGCTGGCCTCAGTAGGAAGGTGAGGGAACGCTGCCCCATCAGTAAGTGTCAACTTCATGGCAAGGCAGGGGACCATCTATTCAGTGTAAAGAATATATATGAACCCAGTAACAGGCAATGGAAAATCAACAGTCTTTTAAAAAGGAGAATTGTTCTAATTAGATGTGTTTTAACACAGGATTTTGCCCTTAGATTAGTTAAGGCCAATAAGTTGCCACTCTCTGATCTTTACCAGAAAACAGAATCTCACTCTGTACTACAGTTTTAATCAAATACTTTTAGGCAAGAATTTTCACAAGCGGCTATCAGAAAACTATACAAGTAGTCTACCCATTTTCCTAAATTGTCCTACTTTATCCCAGGACCAATAAAGGCTTTCAATAGAATGAGTAATGGAATAACACTGATCTGAAATTTTCCTTTTGGGGGGGGGGGGGGGG
>JAGFMF010011417.1:2362675-2380498 GCA_019455555.1 Galemys pyrenaicus
GGAAGCTTTGTGACTGCGTTTTCCTAAATAACCACTGTTTCAGGACAGAACTATAATCTTTTATACATACACTCAATTTTTGGCGGAACTTAAATACATTTTAGAATGCCTTCAAACCAGAACCACCCACGAGGCCACCAATACTCATCTTAAGACTGAACAAATGATGGGAAATTCTAATGGACTAATTATTTTGGCAGGATAAGACATTTTGTTTTACTTAAGATCATGAAATTTTCAATTAATAAGACTTGAAGGGTAGCATAAGATTCTTCCTAAACTGATATAACTTTAAATTTAGTGTTAAAAGTGTATACTTTCAAAGTGGCTAGGAAAAAAAGTTAAAAGTATGAAGACCAGAAAGTATTTGTTCGAAATCTGAAAAATCTGAATCTCCACAGATATCTCACAACTTACAAGAATGAGTTTTAGTCAAGCCCTAATTTTACATGGCTTTCTAGACAAAGAATATGACCTGTTTCAGCTTGCAGTTTTCAACATAACATTATATTTAATAATACTTCTGCAATCTGCCCAAAACCCAAGATTTGTGGTAACTCACTAAAAAGTATCCTTAAGCTATGTTATTTTCAAACACTACCTTTAATATTAATGCATACTTTTGAAAGAGGCACAACTTTTCATTTTATCTCCTTGAACCACAGCCTGTAAGAAGACAGGGCTGCTGTGTGTAAAACCACTCAGGTCAAACACTCAGGTGGAAAATTCCTCCAGTGATCCTGACAATACAGTCCTAAGTAGGTTTAAGATGCAGTTCATTTGCTTTCCCAGAGAGGCATTCACATGTCCCTTCATGACTTTGTAGTTTTAAGTAACTGTTAGTCAATAGCACCAGCAAAAGCACACACGTGACTGTGCATAAGCATCCCCTCAGCAAGTCTGAACAGCTCACTTCCTCTCTCAGAAGAGGCTTTTTAATCCTCCACTTTTATTGTACTTGCCATTTATGGAGAGATTCATTTACAGCTACAGGTTTTGGCCCACACAGATGTTCAAACAGCTTATTGCAAGCACAAAGCAGAATCATCTTAAAGCTATGATCTTTTCCAGACACTGGCTAGTAATAATTCTTACCAACCTGTTCAGAAAGGGGTCTGAACTATTGGTCGTCATTGTTCTCAGTTCCTGAGACATCCCAGGAGATGACACTGGGTTTTGAGTTCCACCATCCTGCTCCAGTGTTGGTAATTGGCTACGGAGAGCTAATTCCTAGGGGAAAAAAAACACAAAAAGAATCAATCTACTGATGAACAATTCTATTGTTATGTTTAAAGAAATAACATTAGGACAACTATGATATAATAAAGCTGACATATTAACATCTATTTTCTTAAGATTTTACTTATTTTTGTGTAGAAGAACTGGGGTGTAGGCCAGAGGTATGGAGGGTGAGAATGGGAAATAGAGCAGGCAGATTTATTGAAATACACTGTTGAGGGGAGCAGCAGGTAAGACATGAGAGGTTTGCTGTTCCCTATGTGGGTCAGCTCCCTGACTGGGATTGAGCTCAGACCCTTGTAATGACAGCGTGGAGACTTAACCCTTAGGGCACCAGGTAGGCCCTATTAACATGTATTTAAAAATTTAATAAACTTCCCAGTCAGAAAGACCAAGTTCTATTCATTTCAAGTGACTGAAAATTAAATTCTATAAAATGAAAGTTTACGTACTTTTATTAACCTCAAAACATATATACTTTACAACTTTGTTTCATTCTGTTAAGCTCCTTTCTCTAACAGGCACTCCCAAGTCACCCCTGCCCCTTTGTGGAAGGATGGCAAGTTTGGTCTTTAAAAAGAAACCTTCCTAAAGTTTATTTTTACTCACCAGCCCTCATATGGTTATGTGTGCTCGGCACCAGCAATAAAAACAAAGAAGTAGGAAGAATATAACATTTGATGATTTACTATAAACCACCAAGCCCCACCCCCACTCTGCACTTCTAATACTTGGCTATCAAAGTGGTCTCATTTTGACTTCAGGTTTTTCTGTCAGTAGTTAGACTGAATATATTCTTTCCTCCAGCAGAGAGGACTTAAAAAAAGTAGTTTAAAACATGAATCCCTGCTCTTCGCACCACTGCTGTAACAGTTCTTCAGGGGCAGCTAAAAACTTTCTCATCAGTAGGCTCCTGCTACTCTCGGTCCCCAACATCACAGGGCTCAGTCTAATGGGTGCGTAGGGTCTTGAGGTTGGTTCTTCGCTCGGCAAACCGCACCTTCATCACTACTCGGTCCTTTCTCACTTTTCATGAGTTCACTGTTCCCTTTCCTATGGACTCACATCTGCCTCTCCAGTGCTCCTCTTGCCTAGAGCCTCAGCTTCCTCTCCTTCCACTTTACTTTGACTTGAAATATGGCTTTTCATCACAAAAGAGCCTCACAACCCTCGTTTTCACTGAGGCACATGCCCTGTCTCCAGTCCCTTCACTCATATGGTCACCAGGTTCAGAGGGAGTAGCAATGCTCTACTAGTTCTCCAGCCCTTATTCCAGTTTACACCCTCTAGAGAGGCCGTCCTTTAAACTTGGGTTTTATAACCAAAAGATCATGACAGAATGCAGAGGATATGTGACAGAATACTACCACCATGTTTTCCTCTAACTTCCAACCAAGCTTCAGCTTTTATTAAATTATGAATGTAAATAATAAAACAGAACAGTATTTAATGCCCCGTTGACTTTCCGTCAACGAAGACATTTTCATTTCACATTGTAATTACTACAAATATCTCTAAATACTACTTATGCTCATCACTGTTTCAATATTGAAAGAGTTAAAAGACATGCTTCTCTATCTTGCTATTTATACATTATTAGGTGTAAAATCCAGTAACATAACAGCACTGTGACTTCTGGATTCCAATTTCTTTCATCTCTATCTTCCCCACCACCACTTGAAAGCCACCAAGAGCCACTTACATATAAGGAAACATACCTTCATGCAACAACATTCACCTCCCAGGAACAACTGACATCCACTTACAAAACCCATAAAACGATCTATTGCTGCAAATCACAGCTCCTTGAAGCTGCAATGATATTGATACCTGTCTTCACTGCATTTCAATCATTAATTCCCTTGATCACACCTAGAACTGGCTTAAAACCCCCACTCCCAAATCACACATGTACTCCTCCTTTCTGCCCAGATCCTGCACAACCAGACCCATATCTACCAGCCTTTAACTTCAGGGACACCAGGTCCTTTTCTTGCTATTCCCGTCTTTGGCTCCCTTACTGTTCTGTCCTTTTTCTCTCCTTCCCCAGAAGCTTGAACTGGGGACTAATCATTTGAAATCCATACTAACACTTTTCAAATTCTTGATATATACATTATTTTATCTCAACCCAGTCAACCCTTAATCAATACTAAAATGGACTTGCTTTAATTTCTATACTGAAGTTACCAAGAAATACTAGAGAAAAAGCCATATGACTTTTTTGGGTTTTACAACCGAAGGTCTTTGACCGTGGCTGGGTTCAAAAGTACCACTCACTGATTTATTTATTTTGCCCTTGGTCAGGTTTTTTTTTTTTCCTTAGAATTTCCCCTAGCATTCTGATGGTCATGATTACAAACCTGGCAGTCTCTCAGGCCTCTAAGTATTCAAGTCCATTTCCAACTTTCCCATTTGAACAAGAACAGCAGGCCCATCAGGCATAACCTGACATTTTCTTGTTCCTCCTCATCTACTCATCTTCCTCCAAGCTGTCATCATTCATAGTCATCATTGTAACTGGAAAATTACCCAGTTATTTTCTCTGGGCAATTCTCTATGGTGAGCCCATCTCTACCTGCAGGTTGGATTAGATGGACAAGTGACCCTGAGCACGCAGAGGTCACACAATGCTTTAACAATTTATATTTCTCTGTCCCTTAAGGACAAGCCAAGTGAAACAGATTACTTTGAGACCTGAGGCAATAATCTGTAATATACTGAATTCATGCCGTCATTAAAATATGAGGATACTTCGGTTCTGTGATGAAATTGTAGATCATTCAAATGATGGGAGTGTTTGAGAATATCTTGGAAAGAGCCTCATTTGCTCTCTCTTGAAGAAGGCATGCTCCCTGGTTGTGTGCACCAAGTTTTAAATTCCTTGTAGCACAAAGTAAGTACATTAACAAGCAAATCACTATTGAAATAAATGGCTGCACTTTCCATCATATGCTTAGAATGTTTTTAGCCCTTTGATAAAGTTTCCATTTTTCACTATTGTTCTATGAGGTTAAAGCCAAGTATCATGTGCAGACTCTTCATGTTTGTTACTTTTAAATTTGTTAGTTTGCAAATTCAAAACCACACCCACACTCAGAATATGTTTATTCAACTCAGTTTTAAAACTTCTAGTTATAGCAAACAGAATAGAGTAGCACAGATGAAGTAATTTTCGAACAGCTTTATTAAGGTATAATTGATGTATATAATTATATATTTATAACCCAAAAAACAAATATATTCCTATACAGTTCAGTATTTACTGAAGACACTTTTATGTTAATATTCTCATCTGATGTGAACATGATCGCTCTAGTGTTAATAGAGATATAAATATTACACTGCTATTTCAAAGAAACAGTAAAAAGGGGGTGGGAATCTTTGCTGGCCCTTGTAACTTATGATTTTCCATTTAAATCAAAATAAAAACAATAATTTCTACATCCCACACAAACACACACATACATGCACTCATATAGAGATTGTGGAAGAAAGCAGATCTAAGAAGCAACATGGAAGCCTGTGGAAGTGGTGTGTTTCTTGCTTTAGCCAGATTTTGATGGAGTGTGAACAAGAAGGCAGAGCTACCTGAAAGAATACCTCCTCAGGCTATTCTGGGGATTGGGGAGGGTTTCCACCATGAGTGTTTGTAATTCCTTGAATTCTCAGTCAAAGATTGTGTATATGAAAGTGAATGCAACTGATGAAATTAAGAATACTAGAAATACTGAAAATTTATTTCAGAGCTGTAAAGACCTTTTGCTAGTTACTGTAGAGAAAAGTAATTATTTTAACATGGAATAAGCATGAGGTATATAATGTGAATTTTAAATAAAAAATATATGATACAAACTTTCTTCATTTTACTGCACTTAGAAATAAGATTCCTACATAAAATAAATTCTGTTATAATAAACTTTAGCAAAACACATTTTGGAAGAACACGAGCAGTATTTTTTTTTAACTGGGTAAATCTGGCACAGGTATTTTAAAAATAAGCCTTGGGATTTAACTGGATTATCCATAAAACTGATTTGAGTACAAACATTTCATGTTAAAAGTAACATCCATCTCAAAGGAGGTTTTTTAAGATCCTGAACATTTTATGCCTAAAATTAGATTACTGAGCTAAAAATACAATTTGAAGTCTCTCTTTTCCCAAAGGTAGTTAGAATAGTTTGACAGACTTTCAAAAATGGACAAGTAAGCAAATTATAGGAAATTTGGCCAAACTTTCATCATGCTTCTGTATTTCAAAGGTCAAATATTTCTTTTAGAATATCTGACTTTTTCTAAATGAAGCACATATTTTTAGCTCATTTTCTTCGTAATAATACAAAAATGTGGTAGCTTTTCCCAGTGAGCTTATAAATCGTAGCTAATCTGGGCCACATTTAGAGTCAGAGCTATCTGTACTTTATGTAAAACTGATGGCTGCAGCTTGATCTGGAGGAAATGTTCCAACATGGTTTACAAAGGAAAACATAAGCTTCTTGCTCTATTAGTAGATTTGTGGACACAGGATCCAGCCATCAGCCATAGGGACTTTTTCTATTTCCCTCCTCATTTAAATATCATCATCATTTCCCATACGGTAGAGACCACATTTGAAGATAACATCTAAAGTAATTTGGCCTCATGTAAAATCAATGCTCTGGTTGGTTCAATCATTTAGAAAAAAATGAGAACGGCAGTGGAAGTAGTTATCAATCTGGAAACAGTAAGAACATTTCTAGATTACTAAATTCTTATGGTTTCCAAGAAAAATAAAATCCTATGTTTACATAAATCAAATTTACAAACAATTCAAATGTCAATGACTAAACAACTGCAGGATCCCTATAATAGAATACTAGCTAGTATTTGAAAGGAATGAACTTTATATACATGACATGAATGAATCACTAAACAATCATCTAGGTGAAAAGGTTTTGATTCAGTTTTTAGGAAATTCTGTAAAAGACAATGTTCGCTACTTTCTTAAAGCAATTTTATCTTTGACAAAGACTAAGCTATATAAGACTACATCCATTTTCAGGTAATATATAGCACACAAGTGAGGGTTTGTGTTTCCCAGGTAATCAATTTGTTTAACGAAGGTTAAATTAGTAAACTAGAAATCCAAATTTAGAAAAGAATAACTCCAAAAATATACATCTTATAAATAATTTCTTAGGGACAGCAGTTTATGTTGACAAGTCTAAAAATAGGAGGAAAAAAAAAGGCATTACTTCCAACTGCTAAGACAGACCCTGCATATCATATCCCAGTTTCCAACACAGTTTCAGTCACAGAGCATTTCATTATCTCTAAAGTTAAGAAAATACACAAGCCAATGCTTTTTTGTTATTTAATGTTTGTCCATTTACCAAAGTATCTTCAGAAGAAGTTTTTGCCTTAAATGTGTATATATGATCTAGGGCCTGTTATGAGAACTGTGAGACAGCTCTGAGCTCTGAAAAGTGACTTCCAAATCTGAGCTGCAGCCTGGTGTTCCTAGCAGTCTCCTGAGCCCCAACACTCTGACAGAAATTTTGTAAATTAGTAATAGTCGCAAAGTAGTAAGTTACTTAGCATTTTTCAAATTATGACTAATGAATAAAAAAATTAAAAGTATGTAAGGTGTGAGACTCAATCTCCCCACCAATACTTTACACAAAGATTTCAATGTACCTATCAAAAATAATATAAAATATTCATGGGAAAACACACAAATGAATTTTTATTCAATATAAGAACTTCAAAGACAAGAGAGGTAAGCCTGGAAAAAAGTGTTAACTGGATAATTAAAACAACTGAACTGTGCTATTATTCTGCTCTATTTGACTAAAACTATGGACATCTTCACCATTGTGGACCAATGGTATTAAAGAAATTCATCAACATTAATACTGCAGTTTTATCAAACTCATTAAACCAGTAACTGACCATGATAAGAACTTAATACTACTTTTTTTAAAAGATTTATTTATTTATGGGTACAGACCAGAGGTGTAGGTGGTGAGAGGATTCACCAAAGGCAGAGTGGGGAACAGAACAAGCAGATTAACTGAAACACACTGCTGAGGGAAGCAGAGGGGAAGGCAGGAGAGGTCTGCTGCGCCATATGGGCTCCCTCCCTGGCCAGTGGCAGGGGTCAAACTTGTGCTGCAGTGGCTGCGGTTTGCTTCATAGTGCGGTTTGCTTCATAGTGCGTTGCTTAATCCATTGCGCCACCAGGGAGGCCCCTTAATACTACTCTTAAGGAAGAGCAACTATACTGTATTTTTTAGTTTCAAAATATTTGTAATCCTAATTTCTGTAAGTATTAAAGCAATTATTTGCTCAGGAATAAAGATTTTCTGGGTGGTTTAAAGACTTACGATGAGGATGCCTTATGAAGGAAATGGAGACCCTTGATCAGTAAGAGGGAAGGGGAAAGTAGGCATTCACCATAGAAGAAAGCTCATGAACAGAGCCGGGGCTCCAAAGACAGAGGAATACACTCATCTGAAGGTTAACAAATCAAGAGAAGCTATTAACTGCATCTCAACCATCCAGGCTGCACAGTTTAGACTTAATTATTCCATAAGTACTAGGGAATCACAGGTATTAAGAACCACAATCTTAAGCTTGAGAGTAATCTTAAGCTTGAGACATGCTGGACATGTCTCCAATTTTAAAAGGAACAATTAATGTATTAGAAAGAAATATAAATAAAAATATGAGCATTTATGCTCAATCTCACAGAGCAAAGATGATGCTTATAGCTTCAAAAAACTGTAACAGAAACTGCTTTTGAAATATAAAAACAAAGTGAATTAAAAAAATTCGAAATTTAAAGCTCACAGGAACAATTTCTTTCCAAAATTCTATAATCAAACTATACAAATTAAGGCGATAATTTCCATCTCTAACTATGAAGATGTACTAAAGTATTTAAAGTTGTCTCAAGTTTCCAGAAATTTGCATTTCAGTATCATTCAAGTCATGTCTTGGGATATTTCATTATCCTCACCCAGACATTCAAACACAGAAATCCTAGTTGGAAGTACTTCAAGACATCTTGTGAAAGCAGTATTTGTAAACATTTGGAAGTTTGTACCTTCCCACATCCTAAAGCATACGAGGTATATAATTATTAAAATAATGACAGTGATCTCATACTGCTTGTTAAGAGTCGTCTTACACTAATTTCTACTAGAAAAGTTAAAAACAACAACAACAACACTACAAACCATGGAGCTAGGCAGTCAAATAATGAATTAATTTGCCCCCTTTTTCTCTACTATTACTCTATACATTCTGTGCTCTGAGACTGGAAGGTTCTTTTCTGGCTTTGCTGATTATCCTGGTAACCCTATTTAAAGTCATTTTCATTTAAGGTATGACCCTTCTTAATGAAAATTTTCCTGACATTTATACCTTAAAGCCATGTCAAAAACATGTGGGTAAGAAAAACATAGACAAATGCTTACTCGATACAAATAGCACTAACCTCTGTGAATTTCACATATTTACTGACATTTTCATAAATGTGCCTGGTCAATATACTGCTGACTAAGTAAGAAATCAGTATTTTCTTCTCACAAAGTAGATTTTAAATTATCTAACTCAACCTTCTGGCTCTAAATAAATCTAAGTAATCAGTACTGTAATCTTAACTCCATATAAATATAATAATTTACATTACTTTTATGCCTGACCTTTCCTAAAGTTTCACTACAAAAGAATTTTAGTTAACAGCAACTATTTATACCCATACTCAAGTATTAAAGACATATTTAACAGATTTAAGTTCTTGGTAGGAAAAAAAAATTGAAAAACACTTGACATGGAGGACTTTTTACTTGGAAGACAAATCTAATTTGAGTTTATTTCTGTTCCTGTATTAGTTCCCACTTCACTTGTCAGGACTTATAAACCTCCTTTCAGGCAGATTTTAGAGAATAGACAAAGAAATATGCTTACTCTATAAAGCACAATGCTACTGGGCTCTTCTAGGTCAGTATGGTTATTCATGGGTCTGATGTTAAGAATGTCTGTAATGGTGGCTTTTGTGAGTTATTCTTTTACTTAATTACTTGATTTATGAGACAGATAAAAGAATTGAGCTTTTTCTCTCACAAAGGTAACTGGTCTCCTATGAGGACTCTCTGATATCAGCATGGTGCTCCAACAGACAAGTGAATGGTATACACAAAGAATGGAACCTTATCAACTTCCTCCCTATAGCTGATAGGAAAACAAGATGCTGACTGAGTCAAGGACAAGAGTTATGCTGAATACAAGCGGGTCCCAAACACAGAGAATCTCTTTGGTTTCAAGAATGAGATTCTTCCCAGGAGTCAGGTAAGTTCCTGTGTTTGAAGGGGAAAATGGCACAATTTTGCATCTGAGGAAGATACCTTCCCAAACAGTTCACTTCCTGGGGTTCAAACAGGAGAACATTACAGAAGCCACAGAGAAACCCAAATCAGTCCCCCAAGGCAGATCATTCTCTCTGCTGAAAATTTTGAAGTTGTTCCCCTGGAAAATTCACTAGAAAACAATTTTCCTTGACTAATAGTATCATTATGATTCTTAATAAGAATTTCTAAGAAGCCTACAAATAAAAAAGAAATCTGTGCTACCTTTGTTTTTGGTCAAATTACTAATTCCTATAAACCACTGTAAGTATTATTCGAAGCTATACAAAGAGAAAGTAGGCATACCTCAAGGCTGACAGGATGTGCTATTGGGATGTAACATATTTCAAACATGGACTGAAAAAAAGAGCTCTACAGAATAAAAATGAATGCGAGGTGCTCCTTGGGAGGACCAGGAGGGAGCAGACAGTGCACCTGCCGGGAGCTGCAATGCGAGCTAAGGGTACGGGTGTGGACGGTGGCTCAAGGTTATGCTCTGGCCGGATAGTTAGCAAGGACAAGTTTCTTTTTTCTAATGGGCTTTTTTTTTTTTAATGCTAAAACATCAGATGAGAGCCTACCTGACATTTTGGAGAATTTGCTGTGCTGGGATTGATATTCCGCATTGCCTAAGAGTAAAAAATAAGACGGATAAAAATTACTTTAAGCCACATAGTTTGGCTGTGTAGGCTGACTTATAAATTGCATCCAGACATATCACCATAGCACAGAATTCCCAAGCTAGCCCAAGAAGCAGCAGACTGAGGAAGACAGGAGCCAATGGAATCACCACACAACAAACTGAAACCTTAGAAACGTTGAATAGTATCGAAGACAGGACAGCAAAACTCTAAGTGTTGGGACTCAAGTAAGATTTTATATTGGTCAAGTAGGTTTTTCTTCTGAGTATTAGGAAAGCAAGAAAATTAGACTTTGCTATTTCCATGATAAAAGAAACTGTCAATGGAAATTCACAGAAAGTCAAAAAGACTTAAAGACACACTGAGTTTTAAACTGACAAAAAGCAAAACATCCTAAAAAACAGACTATTAGTATGAGAACAGAGCAGGTCTGTCACTTCAACATAAGAAAAGGTGACAATAGTAAGGTAGTAAGAAGAAACAAAGAAGTTATCTTCAAAGTAAATGAAGCTATTCTGTCCAGGACCCATCACCCAGAGTAAGAGTGACAGTAAGATTTAGAAAAATTCTTTGAAGAACAGTTTTAAAGTAGCAATATTTTTCCCACCAAAAGAAAAAGAAAAACAAAAAACCAATTAACCAGGCATGTTGTTTGGTACACACACCAAATATGTATGGCACACAACAAAATGAACGGCCCATTTCTAGTCCTAATTACCTTAAAAACAGTAAGACTATGACATTAGCAAATAAACAACTTTTTCTAAGTACAGTATCTTGCTTCAAGAGTCTTCATTCATGAGAAATGGAGCCTGCATTTACTTAGATTATCAAATACTCATAACAACAAAATGAAAAGCAACACTGATGAACACAGACTTTGTAAGACACATTCTCCCACTGTTTTATTTCTTCCAAGTCATACAATTACATCTTCAAGTGGGGTTACCTTGTTCTAATTATAGTTTTTTTAATATTAAAAACATATCAGTTCTCGGTACAGTAAACTGTATTAACACACCTCTTCCCTCCACCTTCTTAATGGCAGACAAAGTAGAATTTCAAGGACACTTGCAGCTATCACATGCTGGCACAAACTGTTGCTAAACAGGGCTCACTTTTAGTGCCAAACACACTAGAATTACACAGGCAGGTTACTGAGAGCACAACTGATTTAAAGGTGATTCTAGGAGTCCATAGTACCAGTTCCTCAAATCTGAAATAGGAATTCACTGACAGTATTTAGTTCGTGTATTTTCATTAACATTCAACTGACATTTTAAAATTCAGCCCTTACAAATTAAAGTACTTTGTTAGAGTGCCATAATCTTGGGCTAGAAATACAGAGTAAATGATTTTTTCATCTACACTTAGTATGCTATGATCTAGGTGGGGGAAAGTACCACAGGATTAATTATTTTATGTTTATAAAAAGAGTATCTGGGGGAGTGGGGGAAACACACAAGAAACTGATATAGCTGACATCCAGAAAAGAGAACTAGAGAAGTGGGAAAGGAGATTTTATTTTCACTGTCACATTTGTACACTTTCAAAATTGCACATTTTAATTATTTAACTGCTTAAATGATAGGATCACATCCCCAGTATCTGAATTTAGATTTTACTACTCAGAAACAAGTTAAAATGAAAACAGATTTCGAGACGAGGGATGATCTCTTCTTAGGGAACATAAAGACCAAGAATACTTTCTGAAAGAAAACGACGGAAATGGTTGTAAAGAGGTTAAGCTACCATTCCCAACATGAAAAAAAGTCCACAGGAGATCACTTTGGAATCTACTCAATTTTGGATAACTTGTAATATGTTTTAAGAGACATCTTAGATTCAGCAATGCTGAAATCTGTGTCATTTGTGAAATGTCATATGGGTGCACTCACCTAAATAACTGGTTTAAAGTAAAAGATGTTTTTCTCTAAATGAAGCCCAGTGTTTCCACCTTAGTGCAGTCCTCAGAAGTACAGGAACCTACAATTCCAGGCCCTTGGCAGAAGCACCATGCTTCCATCGAAGCTTGCTGACCTCGATGATCAGAGGTCCAAACAGCTCTGTTATCATATTTATGACCTACAGGTTGCATGATCAAAGGTCAGTCAAGAAACTAGTGACCCCAGGGCAGAGATACACACTTCTCAGGGCAGAGATAGACACTTCTGTGTCTTTCTAGTTTGACAAAAACAGCATCCCTCTATAACCAATAAATGCTGAAGTATTCCCGATTTCATGTAGGAAAACAAACCCCCAAAAAGTGGAAGGCTGGTTTCTAACCTGTGGCCTCACCTGCCGAAGCAGTTCTTGCTGCTTCAGACGCAGCCTCTCTTTCTCCATCTGCAGCTGCTGTAGCCGCATCTGTTGCTGCTGGTTGGAGCTGCTGCCACCCATGATGCCTCCCTGTGGGCTCTGGGGGGCCAGCGGGGGTGGCTGTTTCACAGGAGCACTCTGACTGATTCTCTGGTTCATAGCTGAAATGAAACAAAAGATCTGTCCTGAAAAACCAGCAAAGGAAAAGGAGGACTTAAGATATTCATAAGCAATGGGACTATACAACACAACCCTTTTCATGAAAGTCTGGAAATAACCTAAAAATCCATCAGTAGTACAAAAGTTTCACAGTTTGCTGTTATAACTGTTACTGGCATCACTCTTGTTATAAGATGTGAGCCAGTCATGCAGAAAAAAGAAACAAGGGGCAGCATTAACACACAGTAACATGGACAGCCTAAGACAGAGTAGAAGAGTACACAGAATAAAAGGGGAGGTGGTAACGCAAGAATATAAATCCTGCATATCTGGAGAATATGAACTAAAAGAGCTAAGAAAAAACTAATATGTGTTGCTGTGGAGTGGGGAAACAGGGCTACTAAGGCCTAAGTTTGAACATTGTGAACTCATAGTTTATTACAAAATATAAATATATTCACGGTTAAAATTAAATCTCCCAAAATAACCAAGACAGCACATTCTGAGCAGAAAAGCCCATTAAAAAAAATTAATATGTCCTTAAAATAGGAAATATAGGGCCCTCCCTGGTGGCGCAGTGGGTTAAGCAACACACTATGAAGCAAACCGCAGCCACTGCAGCACGAGTTCAAACCCTGCCGCCGGCTGGGGAGGGGACCCACATGGTGCAGCAGACCTCTCCTGCCTCGCCCGCTGCTCCCCTGAGCAGTGTATTTCAGTTGATCTGCCTGTTCTGCTCCCCACTCTGGTGGATTCTCTCACCCACCCTGTGCTTCTGGACTGTACCCCAGTGTTTGTATGCATAAATAAATAAATCTTTTAAAAAAATAGGAAATATATATGTGTGTGTATATCTGTATGTACACACTTCTAATAAATATTTCAGTGAGCTGATATGTTATAACATCATTTGCCTACATGGATCTGGATGACAGACTGATCTCTGTAACACCACCAGCACACAGCTCAGGTAGTCAATAATAAACTACTTAACAACCAGAAATGGTGTTACACTAAAGAATTTCTGTCAGTGCTATAATATAACATTGGTCAAACTGTACACTGTGGAAACCTCAATGTGCAGGTGGAAAATTGTGTGAAAATGTAAATAAGAATGACATCTCACTGTTTTCAGCACATATTCAATATTTCAAGGTGAGATTTCAGGTCACTATATTTAACACATGTTCAACAGAAACTGACCAAAGAAAGCCTCAGGCCCAAGAGGCTTAGCAGACATTCAGAGAAGAATAGCAATGCTTATACAATCTCTTCTAGAAGACAGCAAATAAAGAATATTTTGTGAATAGAATAAGTGAGTTAACCCAAAGCAAGGTCATATGTAAAGTGGCAACAAATCGTCCATGCATTTATTCCAGTTAAAATTAGTCATTTTACAAGTACACTAATATTAAGTCATCAAGGTCCTGTAAGAATAAAATGCTACTTCTTAAAGTTCAGTCATTTGGGTAACATATCTGCATTCTCTTCTTAGTGAGCTGTATGTCCATGTCTAAGTTTCATTATTAAGATTTATTAAGAATTACAATTTATAATTTTGCTTTGTATTTTTTCTATAAAAATTACAGCATTATATATAATAAATATAGTATATGATATTTTTGTCCCTCAGTTCCAGTTCTTTCCTGGTATCTAAGAGCAACTTCTTATCATGTATTTAGGACCTGTTGAACCATTTATATTGATGTATATACTCATGAGCTATTCATTGTATTTATTCTACTATGTAAGAGTTACAGGTTATCCTGACATTTTTCTTATTTTAAGAACTGTTGTAATGAAGTTACATAAATGCATTGTTAATCATGGGCAGTCATCTTCAAATATCCCAGACATTAACACAAATTAGTCCAATGTGTTTGGCCTGATTACCTCTCAACTTTAATGTACTAGATTTCCTTTTTCTCTGTAACCTCATGAAAATGTAGAGTTAACAGATTTAAAAAGTATTTTGTTGCATGACAATCTGATGATTGTGCAATAGTATTTTACTGGTTTTTAGTTTTTTTCTTCAATTTACTAGTTACATAAATATCCTGTTAAATATATATTGCTGGTTTTCTGAATTGCCTTTACAAAGTTTTTAGCTTTTTTTTTTTCTATTAGGACATTATTTCCCTGATTTCCTAATGGACTTTTATTCTCTACTTAATGTTGCATTTACCTTTCCAAGGATGTGAATTATGTTATCATTTTTTAGGGCAGCAAAATATTTTTTTTCTCTGAAGGTATAATTGATATATATATTTCAAGCATACAACATAATGATTTGATGTTTATATATATTGTGAAATGATTATCACAATAAATTAACATGTATCAAACATATAAATAATGGTTTATGGGGCCTCCCTGGTGGTGCAGCAGGTTGAGAGCTGCACTGTGAAGCATCCATGGCACAGCAGTACGAGTTCAGTCCCCTGCCAGGGAGGGGACCCATATAGCGCAGCAGACCTCTCCTGCCTGGCGTGCTGCTCCCCTCAGCAGTGTATTTCAGTCAATCTGCCTGTTCTGCTCTCAACATTGTCTCTGGTGAATCCTCTCACCACCACCCCCCCACCCATGCCTCTGGCCTGTACCCCAGCTCTTATATGCATAAATAAATAAATCGTTAAAAAAAAATATTTTGCCATGCTATGACCTGAAGGTCAGGCCAGCCTCACCCTCAACGCCTTTATGGATATTCAAAGGAAATTAGAGACCAATTCCTCTCATGAATGTCACTACCGAAATACCAAATAACATTCACAGGCAACTCTTGTGACTTAGTGGTCTCCTGACTCTACAGGATCTCTATGGGGATGAGCCCACAAGAGGCCTCTGGGTAAACACCAACTGCTAAAAGTAGGTTCTTCTTAGAGACCATGTTAGCAGATCTCCCTGGTCCATATTTCCTCAAGGCTCTGCCATGGGACATCTTTTTCTTTTTTAAAAGAGATGAGTACCCAAATTATGAAAATATCCTCAGAACAATAGCACACTATCTGGTTGGTGCTGAAAAACCACCACAACACTTAGAGCTAAGTTATTCACTGAAACTGGAAATGGACTATTAAGATAGGAAACAACATAGAAACCTGTAACTTTCTCCTTAGGTTAACCATGAGCCTGCATCATAGCAACACAGGACCAAGGATATTAGAAGACAAGTTAGAACGCCTTAATTCAACTCAGTGTACTGAGTGACTTCATTAACATGACATTACTAATGTTCCTGTTTTTTAATCCCGCTCCAATTTTTCTATATTTCTTCTTCTAACTCCAAATTGAGTATATTTAGTTTTTCTTGGAGAATTTATGTCAATTAATTTACCTCTACTGTTTTTCCTGAATGTTATGTATTTTGAAATATTGTAATTCGGCATTGTTCTATCCCAAATACTTCTATTGTGATTTCCATTTAGCTTACAGAGTTTTTTAAGATATTTCACTAGGTGTGTATAATCAAATAAATCACTGTGGTTAAAAGCCACCTAAAATAATTTCTGTGTATGATATGGCCATCAGCTCAATATGCAGACTCACTTGTGATATTTTGCTTTTGAATTTTAGAAACACTTTTACTTCCCATCCATCATCCCTACACCCCTAACAGATAATCTAAGCAAACACACACAGACCTCTTAATTCTATGATCACATTCTATGATTATTTTACTCCATTGTACCAATTTTCTACCAAATATAGTGGAAATCACTCCAAATAAGTATACATAAAAATTTCCCCTATTTTCTTTTATTAGTATACCATTCAAGCAATTTCCTGATATGTTTTCATGATTACCTAAGCATACTCATATTTTATATTTTTGCTACTGTATTAATGGGGGACTGCTGAGTTAATGGTTAACAACATAAGTAAATTACTAACTCTCCACCTCTCATACAAACATAAGGGTTTTGCTTTGCTGTGTCCCCACCAGCAATGTGTGGGTGTCTTTTTCCCTTCATAACCTCGCCAAACTTCTGGCTTTTTGGCAATCTTTTTTTTTTTTTTAAAGATTTATTTATTTATGCATACAAGAGCCAGGGTACAGGCCAGAGGTGTGGTGAGAGAATCCACCAGACAGAGCAGGATGCAGAACAGGCAGATTGACAGAAACACACTGCTGAGGGGAGCAGCGGGCACAGCAGGAGAGGTCTGCGGCGCCATGTGGGTCCCCTCCCTGGCCGGCAGCAGGGATCGAACTCATGCTGCAGTGGCTGCAGTTTGCTTCATAGTGCGTTGCTTAACCCACTGCGCCACCAGGGCAGGCCCCTTTTTGGCAATCTTTAAGATGAGAAATGGTATCACAGTATGATTACTTTACAATGTCTTATTGTAAACGTCTGACCAAATCATCTGGAATTTTTATGTGAACTGTGTTCATATATTTTCCTACTGGGTTACTGGTCTTTATTTTAGCAATCTTTATACATTAGGAATAAAACAATTTTTTTCATATTTGTTACAAATAATCATTTCTCTCAAACAAGAATTTGTATATTTTCCCATACAAGAATTTGTTAGTCAAAGTCGCCCATTCTTTACAAAATTCGAGCTGCTGTCTTCATTCCCAGGTGACATTTTTTTAAATTCGAAACTGTATAGCTCTACTTTTAAGTATCTAGCAATTCAAAGCAATCCATTCAGGATCTGTCCTGGTGTGTGGCCTGAATAGGTCTAATATATCTTTCTTAAAACTATCCATTAGTCTCAACAACTATGCATGAAGTGCATCCACATCTACTCATTTTAACAGACAATTTTGCACCAGGATTATCTATTCTGTTCATTAATCTAACTACTTTTGTACCCCACATCACAGTTTTCATCGTAACTTTGTAATGTTTTAATAACTGGTATTATTATTATTTGGGGGGGAAGAGCGCTTACTTACACTACGTAATTATCTGGTATAATTACACTATAGTTAAAACAGTGTTGGTTGTACACTGGTCCTTGAAATGTCTTACTTCTTTTTTTTTTTAAAGATTTATTTATTTATGCATACAAGAACTGGGGTACAGGCCAGAGGTGTGGGGGGGTGAGAGGATTCACCACAGAGAGCGGGG
>JAGFMF010011417.1:2380548-2394028 GCA_019455555.1 Galemys pyrenaicus
GGAGAGGTCTGCTGCACCATGTGGGTCCCCGCCCTGGCCGGCAGCAGGGATCGAACTCGTGCTGCAGTGGCTGCGGTTTGCTTCATAGTGCGTTGCTTAGCCCACTGCGCCACCAGGGAGGCCCGAAATGTCTTACTTCTTTCTAACCACACGTGGTCCATATTGCTTTTGTATAGGCCAGGGCCAGCAGGCTGTGTTGTTGTCTGGCTCTTACACTGAGCCTGTTTCTGATTTCTTTCCTTGTTCTAACACTGAATCGCTGATATTAAGAGTTGAAAGCCCCTGAAGCCTGGTTAGGTCTACCTCTGCACTTGCTCAATACTTTGTGTGTTATTTTCTGAGGTACAGAAAATATTTTTAAGCATATGACACACAGTTACAACTTTTCGGTTACCTCACTTTAACATGTTTTCTGACAAAGAAAGGATGTCAAAACAGGATTCGTTCAGTAATGTGCAAAGCCTTATTTTTTTTTTCAAAACCTACCATAAACTTGTTTATGAAACATCTTTATATAAAGAAATAACTAAAATGTTCCTCTGTTTTATAGTTTAGTATTACATAGGAGAATGGATAGGAAACGAGCCAAATGTTTTGAGAGCTAAGGTTTGCTGGGCACTGATCAAGCACTTCATTGAACATAAGTGGTTCTACCTGCCTCTCACCAACATTACTAGATGCATATATCACACACATTGAAGTATGGCATGAAAACAAGGTCTTTGCACACTGGGGACACTTGGTCGGGAGGGAAAAGGGAAAGGGTGGAGGGCAGATGGGAGCACGGGGGACTGAGGTGATAGTGCACTGGTGTTATGCTGATTGGGAATACATGGGCATTACAATTCACGTCAAATATATGTAAATTTAAAAAATTATATTAAAAAACAACAACAACAACAAAAAACAAGGTCTTTGGAGTCCAACAAAATATGATTAGTAATTCATCTTATTTCCTCATAAGGAAATAAGATGCACCTGGGGAAATGACCACCCCCCGCTTTGGAGTCACTGTGGAGATTCATAATATACAGAGAGCATCACGAAGATGCTCCATAAACCTTAAGTCTCTTCCCTTCTCCAGAACAGTTCTTTCTAATCTTTAAAAGAACCACTCCTACAGATAATCATCCTAGCATAGATTCCCATCCTCCCCATTCCTCCTTCCATGCTACTCAGTCTTAAGTACTATATGATACAGAAAGATATCTTTATTACAATATTGAAGTGGGAAACATGGGTGATGCAGCGAGTCTTGGTTCAATTCCTTGGGATTCTTCTCTTGGGAGAAAGGTGCCCTTGGCAGTACTGTAGGACACTAAGCATCTCCCCAATAAAAAAATTTCATACATTGGGCTATACAATATAACTTAAATCTGAGAAGGGATCTAATAATCTGAAAATCCATCTCATGATATGAACATCTCAAAGTGAAGCCTAGAGGAGAAAAAATGCTGGAGAAAAGTTGCTTTCAGCTCCAAGCACTTAAATAAAATATAATCAAATTAAAAAATTTAAATTAAAAAAATGGACAGTGCTGAACTGGGTGGTAGGTCTTTCCCAAATCTAAGCTTAGCTGAGTATTCAAAATACAAAAAGGGAAGACAAAAGATGGAGTAAGTACAACCCTGCAGAATTAAACAGAAATTTCTACAAAATATGCAAGAGAAATGGGTTTCTCTGGAGAATAATGGTGAGCACTTTGAGTTATGTATAAATGTCGTTACCTAAATGACCAATTCAAACAACCTTGTCTATCTTCTGAAGTTGGGGTTTATTCCTCTCCTGAAGCATCCTTTTCTTTACCTTCTGAGTATCACAAGCATTTTAACAGAGCATTGCATCCACAGGGGCCTCACAAGCAGACAAGAAACAAAACCAGCTTTGTTTCCTATGAAATGGGGGCAGGACAGCTAGAAAAGCAAAGCAAAGCACCAACTTCTTCACCTTTGTGATCAGCTTCCAAATCCTAGTATTTCCAGTTTTGATAAAATCTCTCAGAAGGAAAAAATATTCCTAAAATAAGACAAAAACTTTTAAATTTATGTAACAGGCTATATTTAAAAACTTGGGAGTCTGTGCTGCTTGCACTATGAAACAATAACTGTTTCAAGTTTAACTTAGCAAATCAGTCCTCACAGCTTTATGGAAGTAGCAAACCAGCAACTCAACAATTACTGAAAAATAACAGATCATCTTCTCAAAAAGAAAGGAGGTAAGTTACCAGCATGAGTCTCTTAAAAATTTCATTTTAAAAATCTAAATTTTTAAACTTGACCATTTTTAGACTTGTGTAATTTATACCCTTAAATATTACAAAGTATTACAGACCTGGTTGCAATCACAAATCTTGGGTTAATATACCCAATTACAATAATCTCATAAAGTGTATAAACTCAAAACTTGGAGGGAAAAAAAAAATTGAATTCTTAAGACCTATCAAATCACCCACACAAGAAAGCACTTCTTTACTCTGCTAAGTATTCCATCATGTTACCAGGCCATCTCTCAATCTCAAAGCAGTAAAACTTAATACAAAAAAAAAAAAAAAAAACAAACAAACAAACCCAAAAAACACAAAACCCACTGCTTGCTAAGTGATAACTTCATTACTTGGTCAACTGAATCCTTTACAAAGAAACTAATCAGCATAATTTTATATATTAAGATTTTATTTATTTATGCATAGAAGAACCAGGGTATAGGCCAGAGTTAAAGGGAGTGAGGAGATTCACCAGAGACAGTAGAGAGCAGAACAGATAGATCTGCTGAAATACACTGCTGAGGGGAATAGGAGTGGGTGAGACAGAAAGATTTGCTGAGTCATGTGGGTTAGCTCCCTGGCTGAGGACTGAAATCATGCTGTAGTGACTGGTGATAGCTTGACAGTGTCAAAACTTTAATCCCTGTGCCACCAGGAAGGCCTCTAATTTATACACATAAATACAAAATGGTTTTTAGTGAAAAACACTATTTGATTCACAAGGAAAATCTTATAAAAGGTCGGGTCCTGAACTAAAAACATCTTTTTATTATCAGTGTCCAAAATCCATTTCCTAACACCTAACTAGGTTATGTACCTAAATGGCAACGTCATGCCCAAAAATATTTTGTAAAGACCATAACTGAGATATTTCATACACCCCCATAACGTTTACAAGCACAATTCAGTTTTTATATCCATAAAAGTGTGTATCACCATGGACTAATTAGAACATTTTCATCACTCCAAAAAGCCCTGTATCCCTAACAGTACACCCTATTGCCCTTCCCTGCCACTTGGCAACCTCTAATCTGTGTCTCTCCTAATGTGTTTATTTTGAGCATGTTACATGGATGGAATCAAACAACATGTGGCCAGTCAAAAACTGGCTTATTTCACACAGTAAGATTCATCCATGTTATAGTTTAAGTAACAACATTTCATTCCTTTTATTGCCAAATCTACCACTGTATGGACAAACCAGAGTTATTAAGTCATCAGTTAATTGGCATTTTGAAACTTTCTCTTTTTGGCTATTAAGAATAACAAAATGTTGCTATGAACACTCAGGTACAAGATTGTGTGGGGACACAAGATTTCAATTCTTTGGCACATATCCCAAGAGTGGACTAGGAGCAACAATCCATAGCTGGGTCACATTGTCACTCCATGTTCAACTTTTTGTGTAAAGACTAAACTGTTTTCCAAAGAGAACGCAGCATTTTTCAATCCCATCAGCCATGTATGAGGGCTCCAATTTCTCCACATGCTGCTGAACACTGTTACTAACATGTCTTTGATTTTAATTAACTAGAGGGAATAAAGTGATGTCTCCTTGTGTTTTTTCTGTGCATTCTGTGCTAACAGTTTACCTCATCTAAGACTCCAACTGTCTAAGGCAAAGTAATCTCTCCCTCTACACATATCTTACTTCTCTCCTTTCCCAAGCACCAACCTCCAGGCACCCAAAACTGGGTTAAAGTATTAAATCGTTACCTCGTTCAAACATATTGATAAAAAACATTATTAAGTCAACTTAATTTCTTCAACCATCAAAAAGGCTGATATGAAATTCATTGTAATGGCATTTTTCAAACAAAACAATTGTGGATGGAGCTTAAAAAAATCCAAAGTGAACATTTTCTCCTCATCACCTCATTAAGCAGTTTGAGGGTAGGACACAGGGGCTGCTAAATGAGCTGAGGAGGAGAATGGAGAAAGTGATCTAACTAGCTTTCAGTTCTCTGTCCCCAGAGTATAACTGTGTATTTCCCTCTACCATGAAAATCAAGTTTTAAGACAAAATACAGATAATGGGACTATTAGTCTGACAAGGATTTACTTTTAAAACATACCTGACATCATGAATTCATGCTAGATGAGCAAACAATTCCAGTAATACAAGTTTTATTTCAATTATACATAATTCATTACGATTTATAATTCAGAAGAACGCTTATCTCATTTTTTAATAATAAACACAAAAATTGGCCCTTTTGCATAGTCTAGATATTGACGGCTTCTCACCCTTCAATGTCTCTTGGAAAACAAAACCTTTGACCACTCATGCATAAACAGTTTCCCCATCACACTCTTCCCCTTCAGTGTATACTGTCTATTCTTCATGGTACTGAACACATATCATGTTGATTTATTTAGTTGCTTTTTAATCCTTCCCCAATGGCTAGCATAGTGCCTAATTAGCACTCAAATAGCTGCTGCATGTCAATATTGAAACAGTTCCTATTCCAGCTAGTAGGAAGTCCAGAATGAGTTCTAAAATGACCTCAGCACCCAGGCTAACAGAACAAAAAGAGTTTAAAAAAAGCAAAGACTATGAAACTTACCTTATAAATCATTCTGGTTTCTTTCAGCATAAATCTATTTGAATGCCCCCTTAGCAGTTCTATGATCTGTTTTTTATATCTGGGTCCCTGGATTGCCACTAAACATGGTATCACCACACAGCTGTTTCTCTAGAGCACATTTTATAAGATACTTGCTATTGTTACAGAGTTACACAAATACAACTTGAAACAGTATTCTTTTTAAAACTAATTAAGGGTTTCCCCTTTTGATGTTAGGAGCTTTAGTAATAACACAAACCATTAATTTAGCATTTAATAATTATGGTAATCTTAAGCTTTTTTAAGTTTCAAAAATTCCATGTAACTAATTATGTAAAAATGTACCATCATCGGGCCTCCCTGGTAGCCCAGTGGGTTAAGCAATGCACAATGAAGCAAACCACAGCCACTGCAGCACAAGTTTGATTCTCACTGCCAGCCAGGGAGGGGACCCACAAGGCATTGCAGACCTCTCCTGCCTTGCCCGCTGCTCCCCTCAGCAGTGTGTTTCAGTCTGCCTGCCTGTTCTGCTCCCCACTCTGTCTCTGGTGAATCCTCTTACCTCCCTGGACTCTGGCCTGTACCCCAGCTCTTGTATGCATAAATTAAATCTTTAAAGAAAAAAGAATGTACCATTATCAAATATAAAATACATGAGTTTAAATGGTAAGCAGTGGAGATACTGCCATAATTAAACCATTTTCGCCCCACCTCATCAAACATAATTTTAAAAGTTCAAGTACTGAAAAAGTTTTTATATTCTCTAATAAGTATTTCAGCAAGTACACATTTTTTTAATTTATAGAAGTTCTAAATTTTAGAAACATAGCATATCACAAATATGCTATCTCTAAGACAGTTAAAATAAAGTCAGCTAATATAATAAGCATGTTTGAAATCCTATTTGTCTCCAAGAGTTTGAAAGTGTGGACAGAACTGACGTCTTCCCATCCCCCATCAGATTTGTTAGCCTGGTTATACTCACCATGAGATAACACACTTATCTTTGGATTAAAGGTTGATAGATTTCCCTGTCTCCTCTTCAAAAGTAATTCCCAGTACTGACTTGACTGGAGGACTGAAAGCTAAACTTAAATGAAGTAATAAAAGTATCTCTGCAACTTCAATGCATGCAAATCTACACAGCAATTGAAAATAACCTAAAGCAAGAGTCCCAAGCAGTCAGAGAAGAATTCATAATCTAACATATTGTATTAAGTTAAGGACTGAAAATATTCTTAATTTTATCCAGTATAATCCAGTCACATATTATAGTTGAGTCCACTTAAATCAAGAGAAGTTTGGTATCTTTCTGAACAAGCTAACACAGAAGAAAGTGGGTCTCAATTCCCAACAAAGTGGACAAATTTTCCCATAACATCATTCACTGGAATTCAGTATATTAACTATGTAACAACTGGGTGGAAGACAGGATGCTAACTAACTCCTACTACAGATTTGGGAAGGCATGAAAAATGTTAGTTCAGAGCAATTCCCCAACTATTTCTTCACTGGTTAATACACACATAAAACACTGTACTGAATATCACATTAAAAGAGGCAAGAATAAACTAAAAAGCATCCAGAGAAGGGAAATGGAATGTAAAGAAACCAAAATTCTTAGTTCATGATCCTAAAGTCTCAGTATTAGGTTGTGGGCTACATCATTAACTACTAAGAATGCGAGGAAAGGATGTTTCAGTGTGTTTTAGGTATGAAAAACAGCTGCTAACTGAAACTTATTAACAGATAAATCTCATCTCACAAAATTTGGCCTTGAAAATAGCAATTCCTCTAATGAACAGTTCTCAAAAGGCAGGTGGTGGGGAGAAATCTCTATAAGAGAACATTTGTGGAAACAGATATGTATTCACAAATTTGAAGAGAAGTACATTTCTAGATAATAAAGGAACACATATAGTCTGACCATTAGAACTTTCCTCAAATAGAATGGACTATTTTGTAATATGGTAAGCTCCAATCAAAAGAAAGATCAGAGCTGAGGTCAGAAGGTACTCTTGAGAATATGACAGAGTTGTAAAACAGGTTAATTTAATTAAATGGTCATGGTCAGTTCTCACAAGGATTTTATAATTCTCTTTCATAACTAGAAACTCATTGCCTTTGACTAACTTCCTAAACACCAGTCACAATATGGCACGCAAGTACTCACTGTCTTCAGCCCTATGTATTGGTATTGGTGGGTTAGGTGTGGTTCTTAAAAATTAATCACATGCAATCTAAATCTCTTAACAACCCTAAGTATCAAAAGATCAAGCACAGATTCTATCTCTGTTACTTCAATACATAACCTTGGATAGGCTCAATTTCCCTAGATCTCAGAATAACTCAGATTTGGAGTAATATTCCTTAACTCTCCCAGCAGTTCTTTAAAACATGTTTTGGTGATCTGGGAAATAATAATAACTGGTGACACTATGATATTAAGGGGGCTAGAGGTAGGGATGTTCAATATCCCACACTGACCAGAGTATTCCTCACACCCCCTCTGAGAAATGTTGATTTGTTATAAATTCCTTTTCAGGTCATTTTTTTGGGAGTTTTATCTATTAATAATTTTTAGTTAGCAATAGCTCTTCTTACCTAAAACACACTAAGACATCTTTCCTCCTGATCTAAAGTAGTTAATTGTAGCGTCCACAACCAAAGACTGTTTACAATGACCAGAAAATTTAAGAGAGGGTAAGAAAAGAAAAAGCAAGGTTATCAACAGACTTGCTCAACCAACTTCAAATGATTAGATGCAGACAATCTATCTGCCCAAGACTCCATTAATGGAGTTAACACATTTAGTTTCTACAGCCTTTCATGTTAGTTCTTATCTTGAACCGATGTAGGCCAAATTATACATAACTTTTTTTTAATATTTATGCATACAAGAACTAGGGTACAGACCAGAGATGTGGGGGATGAAAGGACCCACCAGAGACAGAGTGGGGAACAGAACAGGCAGATTAACTAAAATACACTGCTGATGGGAGCAGCGGGCGAGGCAAGAGAGATCCGCTGTACCATGTGGGGGACCCTCCCTGGCCAGTGGCAGGGATCAAACTCGTGCTGCAGTGACTGTAGTTTGCTTCATCGTGTGTTGCTTAACCCACTCGTCACCAGGGAGGCCCCCCCCAAACTATACATAACTTTTAACTGTATTATTTAGGAAACCGTATTACACACACACACATTAATAACTTTTGGGAAATTTTTAAATAAAGGATGAAAATCAGTTTTAATTCCCTTTGACAATTTCCAAGCACAGAATTTCTAGGCCCAGAACAATTAGGAAGTTAAAGGAACACTGGTTTTGTTTGTTGTTGTTTTTTTTTTCCTCCCATACTAGACTGTCCCTTACTTCCTTTGAGACTCAAAAGATAGACTTTTTAACACAAATCTCTGGTTCCAGTATTTAGTTTGTGCCAATATTTTTCATCCTAATGGTGATATCAGCACTTATTTCCAGAAACACAGATTATTCACACTATTTAATATGTCCTTTTATACAATTAGGGACAACATTTCTATCACTGTTTCAGAATAGACCTTTCATTCTGAAGAGAAGGGATTGAAAATTTTTTGGTTTTGTTAGGTCTTTTACTAGAAAACACTCAAACTTATCAAATACTATATTATATTTAAAGCAGTAATTTTACAACATACATGAAAATATTTAAACTCGTATTACCAACAAAATCTCCATAAAACAGTGTTTCTATTAAATAATTCAAAGTCATGCATAATACTCAAGTATCAATTTTCTTCAATACAGGGTAAAAATATTGCTAATATGAGCTATTAAAAACACACAAATAAAAGCCCTCCTTTTATCAAAGTCTATACATATACCAGGGAATCTTATTGCCTCTGGATATCACGTCATGTCACAAATTACTAACACAGTCACTAAAACAATATATATGTCAAAGACAAGTAATTTCTAAATATTAAGGAACAAGAAAATCAGGTTAAATTATCCATGACAAATTACTACTTTATTTCTTGAAATTATATGGATTAACTTCATCTGGGACTGGTAGATAAAATTCTAAATATAATTAAAGCATCACATATAGAAAGACAAAAGAGTGAAGTGTTGAGAGTTAAGTTTATACAGCAGTGCTATTCTTCCATGCTAAAATATCAAAAGACATAGGTCAACTTGACAAAGCCAGTAACTGATAAATACATGAATACAGATTTGGGGAGTACAGGAAAGCAAACTCCACAACCACGGAAGCAATAACCTACCATTTGTTAGTGTTTGCATGGCTCAAAGGGTCAAAAAGGGGATAGTTTATATTTTTTTGGCAGAGATAAAAACACAATCCACTATAGAACTTCAGATTTCAAGGAAAACTCCAAATGCAGCAGCTAACAGCTTGTCTCTATTTGCTGTCACTCTAGATCAGAGAAACCCACACTTTTTTCTTTCCTGCCCCCCTCCAGTTACACTTGAGCTCTCTGACTGAAAAGGTCTGGAACAGATTAAAAGTCGAGCCACAAAATAAAAAGCTTTGGCAAGTTGTCAAGTCTGTCTGGAATACACATACACAGTGGGCCCCAAAAGGAAAACTAAAAGCAGTAAGAGGATTTATGAGACATTCTGGGGTATATCTAATTGTATACTTGTGTGTAAATAGGTTGGATGTAGTAGGGAGGGAGAAATTTTCTTTGGTACTTTCTACATTCTTAAAACAAAAGACCAAGCTGTGTGTGTAATTAATGGCTCCACTTAAACTTATGGTCAAGTTACTTTATTAATTGAAAATATTAATAATAAAAAAAAAGGAGCCTTGTTCCCATTTCTGCACTAAGAGTTAATCACTGTCTTTCATAACTTTAAGTTGGGGGAAAATAACCACAGTATTGTTTTTTAAAATTTCCAACATGTGAACAAGTTAAATTCATTTTATTGAAGATGATTTAAGGAAACATGGTTGTTATCATTCCAGTCCATACCACTGGCAACCTTTATTAAATTCTCTACCTTACTTGGTTTCCTCTTTCAACCACATGAGCTTATTCAACTATTAAATAGAATCTGAAGTTGCAAATTATTAACATGCCACATTACTTTTTTAACACCCAAATAGCTCTTTAAGTTCAAACGGCTAGTATTTAAGCCAAAGAGGTTATCTGTCAAAATGCCAGTTCCTGTTCTTGCCCACCTTTGATTTTACATGAAAGGGGGGACCAAAGGGGGTTTAATCAGTCCAGAAAGCTGACCACTAGGTTGTTTGAGGTACACATGAAGACACAGAAGAACTGCACATAATATTCCTGAGAGGGAAGTTTTTCTTTTTTCCCTCCTCCCCCAGGGCTATTTTGCTGGCATTCACAGAGTTAATTCCACTTTCCCGGAAGGGCCCCACAGTTGTTGTTGGGTCAACCCCTGGGAAGCTTCAAAGGCTCCCTGTCCCCTCAGCCTGACCCACTCAGTGATCTGCACATTGTTTTCATTTAGCTGCATCCAGTCCAAGACGAAAGCTTCAAAACCACAACGGTCTGCTCCTTTTTAGATTCATTTTTCCATGGCTTTGGAAAAATATCTCAGAAACCCCACTGAAGAAACTGAAAACAGTGAAAAATAGGGATAAAAAAGCACTAAAAAACTTGTATAATATTATCAAAATGTGCATAATTTGGGAAGGAGAACATTCCTTTGTGCAAATGATGATTTATCCATGGGATCTGGAGGGGAATATGGTTTTGCTTTCTGTCTCCTATAATGAAAAACAAAGACCTTCACTTAGAAAAAGAGAGAGAAAAAAGCCAGAAGAGAAGGAGAAAATGCTTTCATTAGACTATCTCCAGGGTGACAGGGTTGCCCCCACTCAGGATAGCACATACCACCTCACCAGGCACAGGGGGTCCTCTCTGTTCTCTGAAGCTAAGCCCAAGCGGACCCCAGGCACTGACAAAGTCAGGGTCCCAGTTCTCAGATACAGTGTGACAACCTGATTACTTACTGCAGCCACAAAGATCATTTTAAACAAGATCGCTGTTTCTCTTCCAAATGGGAAAGGAACAGTGATCCTCCTGTAGTCAATGCTCAAAACATTCACCCAGCCCCTTCCCAAGAGTCTAAGCTAAAAAGGAAGATTTAGATCTGTTTCTCAAGTTTATAGTGAAAGGTATAAAAACAGCACTTGAAAAGTTGGGTGGGAAGTCATTTTTCAATACTATAAAGCAATATAATTACTTTTATTTAAATGTAACCTTCCCAAATTCACATACCAAAAAAAAGTAATAAAAAATATCTAAAAAGGTTTTGAGATGAACCTTTACCAAAACGAGGGTCAAGTCTTGGGTCTAGCCAAGAGGTGGTCTTGTTCTTATGGTTTATATAGTAAATTTCTCCATCCTGAGTCATGGCTTGTTCCCATCCATCAGGAAGAGGACCTAAAAATACAGAAACAAACATCATGGTTGGTTTTTATTTGGTGCACCTAAAAAATGTGGGAAGGATGCTAATTCAAAAAGAAAACACATCTTGACATAAAATGACTCATTTAGATAGAATTAAGCATGTGTTCTGAGAAGAAAGGTTAACTTATATACCTGATTCTTCTCTAATAAAAAGAAACCACTCACAATAAAGTCTACATTCCCAAAGATACGAATTAGAAAAAAAGTCATATTTTTAAAAAATCCTCTTGGAGGGTATATAATTGTTACTACTGATAGTAGAAGACACGAAGTACTCGAGCTACCAGTTGTGAGAGTCCTTCCTATGAAGTCTAAGGTTTTTTAATAAGAATACATGCAAGTGTTTTCAGAACACCTAAAGTACCAAACATTCTATTTAATATAAAGCACACTTTAGCTAAGTCTGCCAGGCTCCATTTATATCCATTATTTATGTGACTGGCTCACACCAAAAAAAACTTAGAAGAAGAACTATGGTCCAAAAGCAACTTATTTTTAAGCAGCTCAGAAATTTCAAGGAGGTGGGGATTGTGGTTGGAATTCTAAGTTTGTCACAGGCTTAGACAGGGACAGGCTAAATGTTGGAACTGTTGGAAAGCAAATTTCCCAGAAAGAGGGAGAGAATAAAGTCCATTTCAAACTACAGGTTAAGGAAACTACACCTGGGAGTTAGGACAGAAGAATGCAGCAAGTTTTAAGAATCTGATTCTATCTTTAGAAGGGTAGGGACTCTACAATTGCTTTTGGGAGGTAATAGCAATGAAGAGAGAGGAAATGCAGCGTATTTCCTCATTTCCTTGACTCCCCCATGCTCTTCCACTTTCCATCCCCACTAGGAGTCAGAAGAAGAAAGTGTAAATTGGAAATAGAGGCTGAGTACATGCCTAAAATGCTTCCATCTGTGGACCCACAGTATTTGTATGCTTGCCATGTGTGTTGGTCACTGTTCTAAGTATACTATGTACATTAACTCATTTGTTCCTTACAACTGCTAAAGACATAAACAGTAGTATTTTCTCTGGTCTAATAAGGAAACTGAGGCACTGAGTGGCGCAGTATACTATATCACAGGGCTAGTTACTGTCCGAAATGGTATTCTAACCCAGCAGCCTAATTCCTGAGCCATTTTTCCTTATAACTTACTTATTTAAAAAATGTATCTCCCACATCCAAGACCAGACCATACCAAACTAAGTATGCTTCCGGTACAAAAATGGGAACAAGCTCCTTTCTTCTATATTGGCAATCCAAGCCAACCTTCTAAATGATGCTGAGGAAGTGAAGTTCATTAAACAGACCCACTCACACAAAGGCCCATGGGACCCAAAGTCTTAATTTAAGCTAGTTTCATTTTTATCAGGAACAGACCGATTTGTTACTGTTTTATTGTCAAAGGTCTCCCTGTTAGGAAACACAGATATATAAACTGGAGTTCTCTGTCCTCAGGAAGCCCCGCCACCAAGTCCTGGATGCTAAACATGTCCAGAGGTTGGAATCTGCTGTGAGAATCCCATGTTTCCTAAACAGTAAATTGGAAGCATACTAACTTAAGACAAATCAAACCTCAGCATCTTTCACTGGCATTTTGATCTCTATTCCCCACCGAGAGAGATCCTCTAAAACTGAAACTACTGGTGAGTTAACTACCATAAATTATAAAGATGGCTCAATTGTAAAATATTTCTTACGAACAAGTACCCATCTTTGAAAATTCTTAAGAAAGCATGATAAACATGCTTTCTTATGATCAAGTCAACAGTCACTAGGTGTTTTCAGGCACCTCAAGTTGTTGCCAAGCAACCTCACCAGAGATTCCAACACATGGACTCTCTCTACCTGTTATAACAGGATCTCTCTCCACTATAGCTGCCTGAGTTGGAACGAAGAACTGTTCTTGGATGCAAACCAACTTCCCCTATTTGCTCTTCCTATCTGATTCTGTAAATTTCACTTACAATGTCTCTGATCTGTTTCAGTCCACTTGGAAGAATTCAGTCTAAGAATCCAGTCATTACTACACCAAACTTAAAAGCTTCTGTACAGCTAAGGACACACTAGCCAAAACAAAGCGACAACCCACCAACTGGGAGAAAATCTTTACACACAGCATTACTGACAAGGGAATTATCACACAGATCCACAAAGAACTAACCAGACTAAACAGAAACAAAGAAAACAACCCAGTCCAAAAATGGGCAAAAGAGCT
>JAGFMF010011417.1:2394399-2476860 GCA_019455555.1 Galemys pyrenaicus
GGGAGGGTTGAGGGAAGATGGGAGCATGAGGGACTGAGGTGATGGTGCACTGGTGAGATGATGATGGGGAATACATGGGGATTACAATTGATGGCAAGTATATGTAAATTTAAAAAAAATTTATATTAATAAATAAAAAAATTAAAAAAAAAAAAAGAATCCAGTCATTAGTAGTTGCCACTGCTTTGCCTCAATCATGACAGTTTACTCCTTCAGTGTACCTCTCCTCATTCTAAGTGTCTTCCTAGCAAGCAAACCACCAGGTTTTTCTTCTTAAGTACTAACAAACTTTCACGCCACTCACCATCTTATGAAAAAACATTTCCCATGTTCTCCAACACCAACAGGAAAATGCCAGCTAGACTCACCTCTTTAGGTCTTCTTTACAAAGCCAATTTCCTGCCCACAGCTTTTTAGAAAATCATGCCATCTTTTATATGTGCTGTTCCTATTATCACAAACATGCTTCTGCCCTGCCCACTTACAAGTTTATATTAGCCTTGCAAAACACAATTCAGAAGTCACCTCTCCAATTCAGCCTTCCCTGATTAACCCATCCAAAATGATTAGTTTCCTCTTCTATTCTTTATTAGCATGTAAGAGATAAAGCTATAATTATTTATTTACATGTCTGTCTCGGCAAGAACCAGGCCACTCACCTTTTAATTCAGAGTTACTATGAATCATTGCTCAGTGAACATTAATGAAGGAAATAGCTTGCCTTTTGATACTTTGAAATTTCTATAAATGAGCTTAAAATCATGTAGTACATCTATCATATTCAATTAACATTTATAACAGATTATGTGAATGAAATGTTATTAATCTAGTGCTTTTTGGTCCTTAAACTTTCTGTTCATAAATTCATAAAGGTAGTCATTGAAGTTTTTTTTTAAGTACAGACATGCACAATGGATAAAGCAAAGGTTTCTTATAACCTACTCATAGGGAAAAAAAACAACAAAACTGAACTTCAGCTTTGTGTGACTGGCTTCTGGATTATTCTCTTGTGCACACACATACCTTCAGGCATCAGCGCTTTACCTGTACCATCTTCACCTGTTTCACTAAACAGACTATGAGTATCATTTCCTGACACAGTTAAGTCTGTGTATTCCATAGCACACTATTGTTTCCCTTTTCCCAGTGTTGGTTACCAGGATTTTTTTCTTCTGCTGTTATAAATAATAAGACAACACAAACTCCTGGGGCAGCAATGGCAACAGCACCTCCAATCCCACCACTATACATAATAACATAAGTATAGTTAGCTTTACCCAGTGGTTCTGTGTGCCTGTTCTTATCCCTATCATACACAGTGTACACACACTGAAACACAGTGACATTCAGTGGTAACCCGCTCAAGATAAAGGTTTCAACCCCAGGCATTCTGATGTCAGAGCTTCAATTTAAGGTGATACAGTAAGGGACCTCCCTGGTGGTGCAGTGGGTTAAGCAATGCACAATGAAGCAAACCGCAGCCACTGCAGCACAAGTTTGATCCTCACTGCCAGCCAGGGAGGGGACCCACATGGCGCAGCAGACCTCTCCTGCCTCGCCTGCGGCTCCCCTCAGCAGTGTGTTTCAGTCAGTCTGCCTGCCTGTTCTGCTCCCCACTCTGTCTCTGGTGAATCCTCTTACCTCCCTGGACTCCGGCCTGTACCCCAGCTCTTGTATGCATAAATAAATAAATCTTTTAAAAATAAAGTGATACAATATGCTGCTTCCCAGATATATATAAATACATCCTCTCAAAACTTATGCAGGTGTTTCTATACATTAAATATTCAATATGCAACAGTGACCGTCTCTCTTGTGTAGACTTTATATCATTAAAATTTCTCATATACAAATCTTACACATATCAACTATTTATCACACAGTAAGTACTTAGTATTTCACTAAAAACAAAAGACAAAAAAATTAAGTTCAGGAAACTGCACTGCACTTGTAACATTTTCTATATCAAAATCAAAAAATTCTAAATGCATTCACTTTAGACATGATGATTTAAAGAAGACACAGCTTAGAAGAAATTGAAACAGAGTAGTGATCTATTTTCTCTTTATATTTCTAAATAATTAAGAAATTTGTAAATAGAATTACTGTATTATTTAGTAAGCACCCAAATGTGTACCAAAATATATGTGATAAACAGTTTATATATTCTCCTGCCTTTCATTTCACATTGTTGGAAAAAATATAAGGTTATATGGTTTTTCTTGTAATAAAATATAGTTTCTTGTAATAAAAAATAGGTTTTTCTTGTAATAAAAATAAAAGTACTGATCAAAGGTATAGGGGTGGATGAGGAAAGCTAGTTTTAAACAGGTTTGCACACAACTGAATCCTTAGTAGAAAAAGAAAAATGTAAAGAAACAATCTTCAACCCAAATGTGAGTTAAAAAACCTTTTTCAAATGTAGTTAATACAGAATTCTAAGTGAACTTGTTGAATAACCATGAAAAGCAGAAAAAGGGAGAGTGAGCTATTTTCTGAATCACCAAGTTGCAGTTACTACAAGTTTAGGTTAAGCATCTGCTTGGACTACAAGTAGAGCAGAGTAAGGTCACTAAGAATAAAGAACACCTGAACTTCCCACAAACTAAATTTGTAGGAGGCCACAGGGACAACAAAATAAATTAGAGCGCCTCTGCATTCCATTTACGTGCTGATTTTAGTGTGTCATAAATATTATGACTCCTTCAACATGGAGTGTATGAAATGAAACAAATGCAGTATTTTATTTATATAAAACAATTTAACAGTGAACCTCAAACTTTATTTATTTAAAAGATTTATTTATGTATGCACATAAGAGCTGGGGCACAGGCCGGAGTCCAGGGCAGTGAGAGGATTCACCAGAGACAGAGCAGGGAGCAGAACAGGCAGATTGACAGAAACACACTGCTGGGGGGAGCAGCGGGCCTGGCAGGAGAGGTCTGCTGCGCCGTGTGGGTCCCCACCCTGGCCGGGGATCGAACTCGTGCTGCTGTGCCACCGATGCTTCACAGTGTGGAGTCAACCCGCTGCACCACCAACGAGGCTCTGAACCTTAAACTTTAGTATGTATCAGAATCACCTGGAAGGCTTCTTAAAACACCCCTAGAATTTCTGATTCAGTTTATAATGGATGGGACCTGAAAACTCCTAGACGATACTGCAATTCTAAGGAATACACTTTTAGAACCACTGACCTAAAAATAACTACAACTGACTCTTGGAACAATGTAGGGGATTAGGAACACCAAATCCTTTGCACAATCAAAAATCCATGTAGGGTCCTCCCTGGTGGCGCAAGGGGTTAAGCACCCCACTATGAAGCATCTGTAGCCACTGTAGCATGAATTCGATCCCAGGCCAGGGAAGTGACCCAGACCTCTCCTGCCTCATCTGCTGCTCCCTCCTCAGCAGTGTACTTCAGTCAATCTGCCTGTTCTGTTCTCTGCTGTCTCTGGTGAATCCTCTCATCAGCCCCCACACCTCTGGCCTGTACTCCAGTTCTTGTATGCATAAATAAATTATTCTTTTAAAAAAAAAAGTTTAACATTTTATGAGATGTAGAACGGGAAACTTGAACTAGGATAAGCAAAAGAGTGGTAGGCTATGATTAATTCATGAATGAAAATTACTTACCTTTGGAGGAAATAAATTTTATTGAAATAACACTGCATTATAACATGAGTGTCAGGTGTGCATCATTATAAATCATGATCTGTATGTACTACATCAATTTCACCACTGAAAGTCCAGCACACTTTACCACACAGTTGGCCTCTTTTAATGGAAAATAAATTTTAATGTAGAACTTATAATAGTGGTTGAATAACTCATCTACTATAGCAAATACTACCTTCCTGCTTTATTTTTAAAACAAAATACTCCATGTAATAATATTGAAGGTGACTCAACACCAACTTCCTGTTTTGCCCAAGAACCCTCTTACATTAGTAATGACTAACAAATCATTTGCAATGTCTAATCAAACAAGAAAGTCCTGATTAACTATGCCACAAGACAGCTGATCAGCCTCTCCCTCTCACCTGACCCACAATTCGGGAATAAAAAAGTTACTCAGAACACTGAAAGTTTACTGACACACCCTGACGAATGGGTCAAAGTTCAAGAAATAGTTTCAGCTAGAACACAGGAAGAGTAACTGAGAAACTAGATGCAAATTCAAAGAAATCTAATGCTAACCAATTGCAGTTTTAAATTCTAGTCTTCGCTAGTCACCACGAAGCACAAAACCGTTTTTGCTATAGGCAAGGCCCTGCTCTCAGTTCCTCACAGATGAAGAAACGAAGGAGCAGAAAGGTCCAGCCAAGATCACTTAGTTTAGGCTGACACGTGGCAGAGCCAGGACTCAAGCCCAGACAGCCTGGCTCTCCACAGCTCTGTTCTCAAGGGCTACACTGCAAGTATGAGAGATACTGAACAGCCGCAGTGTTTTGTTTTTGTTTTTGCCCCCTGGAAGTTCCTGAATCCCCTAAAAGCAGACACACCATATAGATGGCTCCCACATCGCTAATGTCCTCACAAGGCCAATAATGGCCTTGCCGCTCCAACTGGAGCAACACACGTTGCTTGTTTTGAGTAGATTTTGCCTCAAAATACCATCTGCATTTGATCCTCAAATAAAACTTTTAATGTAGACTTTCCCATTTTTAAGAATAAGTTTTAGCAGTGATTTCCAAATTGATCTTAACTGTAATGCTTAAACACTGCATGCACAAGATCATCTTCCTTTGAGGAGACAATTCTCAGATTCAGGGCTTCCCCCTAAGTATACAGGAAAAATTACAGAATCTTTAGGGTCTCCACAGTAAGGCATTATAGCACTGCACAGGGCTCGAAGGTATCCACCCGTCTGGGCTCTATCCACCTTCAAAGAATCCTTTCACTCCTTCAAACTTGTCTCCTCTCTCTGCGACCTCCCTATAAGAGCCCAGCTCTCCACCTACTATTCCCACCCAGACCTCCCTGCACACCTGAAGGCTTCCAGGATTTCTACTTCTCTGCATTCTCTCACTAGAATCCTGAGCCCCCAAATTACTGTGTTCTTATATGGCAGCTGCCTCACTATGCCTATTTGTATGTCTACAATAGCCCCTTCCTATCAGGCTCTAAACTCGAAAAGTGGGCACCTGAATTTTTTGGATCCCCAGAGCTCAGTCAGCACTGCTATCAAAAACAACCAGTTTGCTGAGTTGAAGTTATTAGGGATCTATCTCTGGAAAGAAAGACTACTCTTAAGTTATAATCTCTCAGATTCTTACTTTGTGCTTTTATAAGTCACAGAATTTTTAAACATTATTTTTGTAGGACTTTTATCTTAAATAAGGTTTGATATGACATGATGGAGGCATTTGTCTATATTAGGCATTTAGTAAATATTTTATTCCAACCAAAAGTAGGAATAAAGTAAAAAGGAATAACATGGTGGATCACTCATAATATTTCTGTAGTTTGTCTACTATTCTGTGTAGAACCTGAATCAGTCCCAGTCCAGAACTACTGAATCAGAATCTGCATTTTAACAAATCCCCAGACAAGCCATTCACATGGTATAAACTGAGAACCACTGATCCAGAATACGGAAAACTAGTTATATGAAACTCTCTCATAGAATTACCATTAACTTTCTCCAATATAGCAAAATTATTACTCAGTGGTTTACTGGGTCTTTAAAGAAGTCACATTTGAAATTTTGTAAGTGAAGTTAAATGTGACAGTCTAGAAACTATATTAAAATCTAGAAATACACAGTAAAGAGAAAACTGACAGATTAGATTCAGGCAGACCTGGGTTCAATTCCAGTATCCAGTATTTTCTAGCCTTCTAACTTTGGGCAAATTATTTAGTCTGCTTGATGCTCACTTTCCTTATCTACAAAATGGAGATGAGCACTCTTCTCAAAGACTTACTGAAACATAAAAGAAGGAAATGACTGACATAGGGCTTAAATTACATACTTAAGAAAAAAATAAGGCTGTTTCCTGGAATAATTAGGCCATTTTGGACCAGTAATACATCTAACATGGAAATTCGTGTATACTATATAATCCATGTATAATAGAGGGTCTAAAAAATAGGTATCAAAGATGAAATGATTATGTAATAAAAATAGGAACTCCTAGAAGGCTTTTCCCTCCATAAGGGAAAGACCCTAGAGAAAAGTTATAGTTTTAATGGTTCTCCCAATTTTTCAGGAAAAAGTTCCAATTTATTATTTGATCACACAGGGGATATCTTCAGCATCATCTTTCCACCATCCCAATACTAGCTATTTGTTATGGGTGGTTTCAGGCCTCAGTCATCTCTCAATGTGGTTCCTTTTACTTTTACTTTTCTTCAGCTAATTTTTATCCCACTCATCCACTACAGCTCATGTCCTGAGTCCAACCATTTTTGCCACTTCTACCTCCAACACCCTGGTCAATCTTCTCCCCCTGTTGTTGCAACTGCCTACTAGTCCCTCTACTTTAAAGAAACTTACTCATATCCTATCACTCCTCTGTTCATATTCAACAAGGCACCAAACAACATGGCTTCCATGCCCCCTTTCACGGTTCCAGGTGTAGTGGCCTCCTTATTGATCCCCAAAAATGCCCTTGAACCCATCAATTGGTTGTTATGTTGCTCACAGAGCATCCTGCCTGTATCCCGCCCCCCACCCCCCACCACCAAATCTGCATGGATCTCGGTTCACTGGGATCTCTATGAAAAAAAAAATATCAATTATAGGGGGCCTACATATATTTGTATTCAATATTTGTTCAAAGGATGAGTGAATATCTGGCTCCTTGTAGATATCACTATCTTCCCTCCCCCTTCCCCCTGCCCACGCCCCACAACCGATTCAGATTATTCTTCTACTTTCTTAGTGCATGGTTCATGTCTGCAGTAACATTTACTGTTTTAATTATGTAAAAATAAATCACCTTCATTTGATTCTACATCCCATAGCATTTCAGTGCCTTTTACAAAAGGAGGGCATTTGATATTTACTGAATAAATGACTGAGAAAGGGAACAACTATTGCAAGGTGAAACTATGAAAACTTCCTACAAATCATTTTTCTTTCTGGTTATTACAACTGGATAAACTTCCTTGGGGAAAACTGCATAATGTTCAAAGAAAATAATGATCTATTGCTAAAATTCTAATATGTAGTCTTATTACCTACTTACCTGATTGACATCAAAAGAGATTATTTTGGAAAACTGATCATTGTTGAAGTATTTATTTCCTTTCACTGATGCTGCCTATATATGGTAGTCTATGGATATCATTTTAACAGTATTAGTATCTTAATCTTTCACACAAATATTCCTCCAATGAGTCATATTTTTGTAGCAGTAGAGCAACCAGAAGGATTTAGAAATTAATGGGAAAGACAAAAATAATATTCCAACACTTATGAAACAAAGAAATAAAACAGACATTTGATTTGGTTCTTAAATGTAAATAATTTAATCTCATTCTCATTCTCCTCCGAAGTTGAGCACAGGTTCCCAAAATTCTACAAATAACACAGCAGAAAGTTGAACATGGACACTTCTACTTTTAACCCACCATAATCTAGTAACTCGTTTTACTAAGAGCTTGTAGCAATGATACCAATTACAACTGAAAATTATTTTTATGTTCTTTGACAATATTCTCTTACACGTCTAAGTCAATCAGTAAGTTAAACACCTCCCTCAGTTCCAGAATAACTGAATTTTAAAAGCTCAACTGATTAGGCTTAGCATAACACAAATAACAATTACTATCCAATATCTACGGTTCTATTTGCCAAATACTGATGCCTTGCCCAGGTATCATTTAGAAAGTATTTGAAGAATCATGACCGCAATCAACTGATATCAGGAGCCAATCCTCAGTGCAAAGGGAGTGAAAGGTTCACAACATCAGAGTAGAAGAGAATCCACAGCTGCACTGGTAGAATGTCACAGGCTTCACGAAGCAGTGAAAACAATAAGTCATCAAGATTACAAGTGCCATGTGCAGGGCACCGCTGAATTTCACACAGACATCTGAATAACTCCTATACTGGACATAATACACTACAAAATAGTTATAGCAACTTGATTGAAACTATTATTTTTTCTATCCCATAAATATTTTAATCTCCATATTCCCTATATATTATCTGCAACTTTATTAAAATAGGTTAGTCCATTTTTTAAAATTAAAATGGTAGTTTCCATATTATTAACCATTTTTCAGGAATGTAATCAAGTAAAGCAAGAAGCAAACTATAAAATAGTTTATTAGAGATTAACTATATTGATTCTGAATTATTATGCTTTTATTATTTTCCTATAATCATTTTTTCTTAATTTACCTAAATTTGTAAATGAGAAAAAAAATATCAATTTCCCTTCAAAAAAGCTATCTGTGGCCTCCCTGGTGGTACAGGGGTTCTATCAAGCGATCACCAGTCACTGTGGCATGAGTTCAATCCTAGACAGGGAGCTAAACCACATGGCGCAGCAGACCTCTTCTGTCTCAAGTGTTGCTCCCCTCAGCAGTATATTTCAATATATCTGCCTGTTCTGCTGCTCCCCACTCTTGTCTCTGGGGAGTTCTCTTACCCCCTTGTCCCTTTGGCCTACACCCCATTTCTTGTATGCATAAAAAAATAAAAAAGATCTTTTAAAAAAGTTATCTGGACAAAATGGTGGCTCACAGGGGATGAGCAAGCAAGGTACGGGGTGGGGGACAACTATACATTATTGGGTACCTTCTGGTGGGGATGATAATGTAGGCTATAAAGATGTTGAGTTTTAGTGCTGTATTAAACTTACGTGTCATAAACCACTGTTACTGTAAAAAAATTTTTAGAAGGTATTTGGGATAAGCACTTGAGAGTGAACTAATACACTGTTTCTTACTATTGTACATTCATTGGTCTGACTTTGAGCTTTGCTACAATTTTATTGTTTGATTTCCTTATATTATGATTTCAGATTAACAAGTAATTTCCATCTTACCATATCTGAGAACTTTCAAAGGAATCCAAAAAATGTTGTCTCATATAAAAGAAAAGCATATTGATATTTAACACTAGCACAGATACTAGAGTATGTGAAGCCAAGATAACACAGTACTTGGATAAGTGCCAACAGCCCACATTTGATGATAAAAAGCTCTTAGAGACATACACAGCCCCAAAGAGAGTGTGGTAATAAATTTGGAAATCATTTTAAACAATGGCTACTAGTTAACATAAACTGATTAAATGTCAGATCAAGTCATTTTATTATATATGCAAGATACTGCACCAAGCACTGCATACTGTTAAAAATAATCTATATACCAATCACATTTATATAGATTGTGCATTTAACCTTCACAACCACACTAACTGTTAGATCTGTTGTGTCACTGTCGTTGGATCTCACAGGCATGAAGTGACAGAACTGGGACTCAAACTCATGGCCATCTAACTGCAAGAGTCCCTGATCTTAGTCCTCATTCTAACTTCCCTCTCAGTTCACTCCAAAGGTGAAAAGCAGAAGTTCAAAGTTTGTAAGTTACAACAAATGAAGTAGTTATTATCAACTCCTAAAGCCTGTGTGCAGCTTCTCACACAATCGACCTCTAGAGTTTTTAAATGAAAAAACTTATACTTCCATTTTACCTGCCATCTTTGCATTTCATATTTAATCTCTACCTGTTATTTTTCTTGATAGCAGCCTATCTGTATCTTTTGGTTTTGTGCTCTGACAGAAAGCACACGAAGGAGGAGGAGCGCAGCAAACGGGCACAACGTGCGTCTGTCCACTCAAGCTGCTTTCCTCTGACCACTTCCCCACCACAAAAAGGGCGTTCAGCACACTCCTCTGACATGTATCACCTTTAAAGGCTTAGAGGGCATTTTCTCCACCCACCTGGAGCTATTTCCTAGGAACTTCATGCAGGTTTCCATAATAGAGACAGCTGAAAGTGTTGCTTTGGTAGATTTGGGCATTAGTCAAATGCCTATGGAACTTAAAAATAGTTCCTAAAATGTTCCTGTTATTAAGACATTTCGATTGTTACTAAAGTCATATTTTTGAAGAGCAGATAAACGGGTTGATTTTCCTTGATTTAAATCAAGACTCATGACTTTTAAATGGCCTTGAAATAGTTACCAGTTGTTTGGCATGAAATTATTTCTGAACCATCAGAATATGCCTTCTTGCTTCTTCTATTTCTTAAAACACCTTCACTATTCAATTATTACTAAGAAATAAATAAATAACATCTGGTTAGAGGGTTATCACTTTTCTTTCTCCAGTACTGATTTTCTAAAGTCTAAAACAAAAATACCAATTTTATTTAAATGTCAGTATGCCGGCCTATTTTACAGATTCCAAAGTGCACTGAAGGTTATGAAATTACTGTAAGAATGACAGATTTTCTATAACTTCAAGAGGGCAAGCATTTCAAGCAATTTAATAGAATAGGGTGTACACATACACACATTTATTTATTTATTTTACTGCATGTGTTTATTTTTTTATTTTTGAGAACTGTTCAGTTGTATGGGTATGTACTGTTATTAGTTTATACATTCACCTGTTGATAAATATGTAAATTTTGGGTATTAAAATAAACCTGTATGAATATTTACATAAAAGTCTTTGTCAGGACATACCTTTTCATTTCTCTGAATAAATGCCCTGGAGTAAATGTCTTTTGGGGTTTTTTAAAATATGTATTTTACATTATTGCTCTTTTTTTTTTTTTTTGGAGTGTTTGCTTTTTTTCCTCAGAAGGTAGTTCCCATAGAATTTCCACCACCAATTCACCTGTGGCACCCTCACCATGCCACCGTAGTCCCTTGTGCTCTTCCTGCCCTCTTTTTGATCCCTCTCCCTCCCATTCCCCTGCAAAATGTCTCCAATTTATAGTTGTCTGTTTTTTATTTTCACACACACTTTTATATGTGGATATGTTTTTATATTTTTACTATGAAGACAGAACCATTATTTTACAGGATTATTCTCATTTCTTTTCACTTCAAAATTTTCTTTTCCTCACCTTATGAATCCCTTTCATAAAGGTTCATTGGGATTTGTCTTATATTGACAATTAAAGAACATAAATTAATCATCCTCATCAGATCTACTTAAGTCTTGCTCAGAACCCTTTCCAGGCACACCTGTAAGTGATTTCTCAACTGTATTTATTCAGAAAGCTGGCCAATTACAAACCACAGGTATCCAATCTCACGATAAAATGTATCAGGTCAATATCATATTTTGGAAAAAGACTTGTAACAACAAGTAAATTCTTATCTCTTTTGCTAAACCAAATTAGACATAAAACCTCAGGAATGGAGACTCTAAAATGATCATTCAGTCCAAAGAACCATTAAAAATTATGCAGAAAAGAGGTCTGGAGAGTTCGGAGAAAATAATCGTATTTTAAATAAAGTAGTTGCTTAGAAAAAAATAGAGCAAAACACCAAACCTGACTCAAGTATTAAAATGAGAATTCTTGGGCCTCCTTGGAGGTGCAAGAGGTTAAGTCTCAACACTATCAAGCTATCGGCCAGCCACTGCAGCACAAGTTCGATCCCTGGCCAGGGAAGGTGACGCGCATGGCTCAGCAAACCTCTCCTGCTTCACCCCCCCTGCTCCCCTTAGCACTGTATTTCAGTGGATCTGCTTGCTCTGCTCCCCACTCTGTGGTGAATCCTCTCTCTTCCCTACCCTCCGCACCTCTGGCCCTATACCTTAGTTCTTTCACGCAAAATGCAATAAAATTTTGAAATAAATATTTTAATGTACAAGCTAAATGTCACATATAAAACACAGACTGATAAGTAAATGTACTGATATTAAAATAATCAAATACATTAGATTCTAAAGAATCAAATTGTCCTCAAGAATTTATCTAAAGAAACTTTATGACAAGAAGAGTTCAGTCACAAATCTTGCCTTGATTTTTGTTTTCAGTGCCTGACTCTAGAATTCAACTGTCCGACACGCCGAAGCAAGAACCCAGTGTATGGCACAGCAGACATCCTCCAGCGCAGTTTCCAGGGGCAGAAGAACATTTTGCCCTCTGTGAGCTCTCCTAGTCAAGGAACCTGTTTGTCAATGGACCGTTCCATCCTGCCCTGCTGCCTTTCCTGCCTCCAGCAGGCCCTCCTCCCCAAAGGTTGCCTTTTAAGAAAATCTACAGTGCAGCTACCAATATTATGGTTAAATTGTTGGGTAGGGACATAGATTAGCTGTGAGGGAAAAGGTCACTGCAGCTGTTAGGGCTGTCAATTCCTCGTATTCCTTCTGTGCCCTGACTTAGGGTACTCAGCACAAAAGGGGTAGAGTGGGGGTGACTAAAGTAAAAAGTGAGGCCATAAATCCCAAATGCTGCACTTCCTGATGTTAGGCATGGGGTTGCATCTTCCCTAGGGAAAGAGAACCTTTTCCTAAAATGATTAGATGACGATGTGGGTCATATAGCTTACTACTAGGGAAAAGGAACTAAACTTTGACTTAGTAGCTACTTTGCATTAGAAATGCAGTAGATGCTATATATCTATTGTATTATTTCCTTTGTTATCTTCCTTTCTATACTAGGAAGCATTGTTATTCTCCTTAATGCAGACAAGAAAAATGGCAGATTTACGTAACTGCCAAAGAAGAGGCTGAAAAAAATATATATTCAAGCTTGTATTCTGTTTAAAGCTGGGAATGCTTTCAAATATATATGGCTAGATCTAAAAAAAAGACTCTTTGGCATTTATAAATCGGTACTGTCTACTAACTCTCAAGGTAGAGTGAATATTCTCCTTAAAAGGGGGGTTCACCTTTCAACATTATTGATTGAACATTTCCTTTATACCAAGGAAAAATGACAGTGGCAGGGAGTAGAGGATAAGGGGTGCAAAAAGACAGAAACTTTAAGACTCTTACTCTTAAGAATCGTTGTCCTCAGTAGCAATAATTTAGTTGTTGCCAAGGCTGGGACAGCTTTGCAGGGTTCAAGCTTGGCTCCACAAGGCAAATTTTGGTGCTTTTTACGTGGAATTTTAGTGTTGACCCAGATTCCTCTCAACAAATTAATACCATCTCCACCTCTTGCTAATCTGGGATGCTGCTCTCCAGCATGAGGGGTCCTCTTCATTTGCACCAATTGGCAGAATGTGACTCTGGCATCACTCATGACTTGACCTATTGCATGGGACTCTGCCACCCACCCAGGAAGGAATGTACCAGGAGCTTTGCACTCATCATCTTAACTAAATTCTTACAGCCTTGTGAAGTAAGAATTATCCACACTTGATAGATACAGAAGCAGGCAGAAAGAAAGTGCCTTGTGCAAGATTACGCAGCAGCAAATGACAGAGTCAGGAACTGAACCTACTCCTGCCTAATCCAAAGTCTGTATTTTTTCCAGCTAGAAAAGATGCTTCAAACAATTCCCTTACATTTGTGGGCTACTTCACAGTTTACAAAGCACTTCTCTTGCATATGCACTTTCCTTCTCTTTGAAGAGCCCATACAACCTATTTTAAATATGTAGTCACCCAAATCTGTAGATGTATGGATTCGCATATTCCCTAGTAATCTAAGTTGTCATATATCAAATATCTAGTGAATGCCAGTTACTGTGCATACCTTATCTCTGTTTCCCATAACTACCATGTGAGGTGGCAGTATCCCATTAATCTGAGAGGTTAAATGACCTGGCCAGTGGTAGACTAGGATTCAAATCAAGTATGTCTGACTCCAGGGCAAAACTTTGTTATATTCTATGGAGCTAGGTCGACTGGTTCACTCCTGATCTGGGGAGCATGACTTCATTATCCTTCCAAATCGAGAGGCTTAGTTATAACTGCTATGACTTTTGGGGAGTCTCTGGTACCAGTCAGATCCAGAAGCAATGTACCAGGCACCTGCTTTTACCTTTAGACATGACTTCTTGGTCAATCTCATTTACCTTTTTTGGACCAAGTTCATAGGCTAAGGTTCCTATGTTGGTCCAGACTTTGAGTCCTGTCTATCCCATTTATTTACTGTCTGACGTCTTTTTTATTTTTAACTTCTTGTATTTTCTCCTTCATTCCCATTCTTCCTCATCTCCCTTTCCTCCTTCCTCTTCTTCCTTCTGGCCCTCCTAGCTACTAGGAATTCTGACAGAGATGCAGCTCCTATATTGTCTGAATGCAGGAGAACTGACCTGCAGAACCCAGTTAAAATGCAGGATGACAGCTGTACCCAGGACTCAGTAGGAATCAATGAGGACACCTTAACTGCTTGATTTTGGGGGTACAAATGCCAGTAATTCATGGTCCTTTCTGCATGGAACTCAGAGGAGAGAAACGCCCCTCCGGACAAAGTGTTGGGAGGCCATAAGGAATGTCTTACTCTTCAGAGGGGAGAAGAATGTTCAGGTGATGATTGAGTTTCGTATTGAAAAATGAGTAGATTCATTATTTCAGATGGAAGGGGAGGTCTTAGTGTTTTAGGGAACAGTGAAACGTCAGATGTAGTTGGGAGTGTCTGTGTGAGGACAAGATACAGAAGGTGGGGCAGACGGGGCCAGACCTTGAAGGGTACTCGAAGCCAGCACTCAGGGTTTTGGACAGTGGACAACAGAGTTTCAAAGCAGAGGGATGGCGAGATCACGCTCACCCTCTAGGAAGAACACTGAGGTCAATGTGCAGGTGAGCTATGGGGGTAAAGGAAGCTGAATACATGGTGTATGTGTGAGCCGGGTAGGTGTCAAGTGGCCCCCGGACCCACAGTGAGTGCAGTATGATTGCATCGCTGCTTTGCCTGTTCCACAGAATGGGAAGTCCAAACCCTCCACACAATTTCCACATATTCCTGGGATTGAGGCACTCAGTCTCCTCTTGCCTGAATTTCCTATGGTCTGTATAAGACTTCTGTGTTTGTCCCCATTAACCTTGCCACAGAACTAAGTAGCTTCTTCAAATGTTCCAATAAATTTGTCAGACTAAAAAAAAAATAATAATAAAATAATAGGAGGGTTCAGATCACCATAGCTTGGCTTCACATTCAAGCCACAAAAGAGGAAGAAAACGTCAACTCTGAATATCTGAGATACAAGAAACCATAGAATAAAACATATCCATGTCAAAATTAACCAAACTAAGAATTGAAATTGAAAGCTCACTGGCTTCCAGTTCTAGCCCATTTATAAACGAATGAATCAACAGGGTGATAGTGTGACCTGTGTCCCCCCACCCCCACCCCTCCGTGGCGCAGTGGGTTAAGCAATGCACTATGAAGTGAACTACAGCCACTGCAGCACGAGTTCAATCCCCAGCCAGGAAGGTGACCCACATGGTGCAGTGGACTTCTCCTCCCGCGCCTAATGCGCCCCTCAGCAGTGTGTTTCAGTCTATCTGCCTGTTCTGTTCCCCACACTGTCTCTGGTGGATCCTGCACCTCTGGCCTGTACCCCAGTTCTTGTATGCATAAATAAAATAACTCTTAAAAAAAAAAATTACCATCCCCAATGCTCCAGTTTTTCTAAGATAAACGTCACTGCTTATACAGGAAATTTCCCTGCACACAAGCACTGTGGACAGCACTGAGAATAGCAATTTCACTTACCTGAGGGTGAGTTCATCATATTCTGCTGCACTGGGGGACTGGTAGGAGCCGTGACGTTCATCTGGGAGAACATGGCCTTCCTGGGGTCCTGCCATGTGGTTGTCTGATCGATGTGACTAAGACAAAACAAACCACTGTGTTAAACAACAAACATCAGCTTCTAAAAACAACAGTCCCAAACCCACTTAACAAAATAGGGTGAATACATGGCTAATAGGAGAGGGCTAAACCAGCAGCAAAAGCACCTCACCATTTCAACTGTCATCTACTCCCACCAGTACTCTGCAAACTTTTCATGCTTAAATCCCAACTTCACCTCCTAGAGCTTCATTGACAATTATTATCTAGTTCTAATTTCAAGACAAAAAGTGATTATAAATTCATTTTCTAAGACAGTAACCCTGACCAACATTCAAAATTCATTAAAAACCCATTGTTTTCTATTCCAGAGGTAAGAAAGTCAATTAACACATGTAATTTTTTTGATCTAAAATCCTTCAGGTAAAGCAAAAAAAGATAACATACATTACAAATTCATTATCTTTTGTGACTGTCAAAGACCTTTGCTATTTGCTGAATAAAACATTTAAACATTTTCTGCATTCTGCTAACCTACTGCAAAATATCTTGTATGCATATACATAGGCTTCATCTATAAAACTGGGCATAAAACAGTTTTAGGACTGCAATGTATCTAAGCACAATTTCTGGCATATGAGCACTCCGTAAATTAGTTTTTCTTTCTTCCAGTAAACTATGCTTCATTGAAATAAAAAACAAAAATATTATACATATGAAACTAAAAATTCATCCTGAAGAAACAGGCAAAAGTGCTCAAAGATGTATACATAAAGTTCCATATTAGTATAATTTGTAAAAGCAAAAATTTGAAAGCCAGCTAACAGCCAATGAAACACATTACTGTTAAATGTAATTATTGAAAATATTTTATAATATTTAATGACACATTCATAATACATTTTTTAAAGTTGTAAAATAGTATGTATTGAGGCTGTGTGTGTATACTGAAAATATATGGGAAGGTAAGACATCAAAATGTTTTCAGAATTTACTTCAGATGGCAAAATTATAGAACTCTGCTTTGCTAGGTTTTCCTAACATATGGTCACAAATTCATTTTTTGTTGTTGGGGGGGAGGAAGAGAAGGGGTATATTAAAAAATAAAAACCAAATCATGCTTTGTATGTCTATTTAAATTTCAAATTTAAGTTTCTCTATATGCATTATGACATTTATTTCAGCACTGTTTACAACAGCCAAGAGCTGAAACAATCTAAGTGCTCAATAACAGATGAATGAATAGAGAGGATATGGTATGCATACACAATACAATACTACTCAGCTATAAAACAAAATAGATGAAATCTTTCCATCTGTGACTACGTAGGTGGATGTAGAGGGTACTGTAGTAAGTAAACTACATCAAACCAGAAAACAAACACCATTATGATTTAATTCATGTATGATACATAGAGAGAGAAAACAAATAGATGAACTAAATAAAACAAAAACAATTTTTGAGGTCATAAAACCAATTAGTAGTTACTAGAAAGAAGGGGGAGTAGTCAGACTTTCAGTGGTGAATTTTCTGCAGTATATATACATACTGATTTTTAGTGACACAAGTGCCACTTAGATTATAATGCAAGGTTACTTTTTAAAAAATCTGAGTTTTCCAGGCCTCCCCGATGGCACAGTGGGTTGGGCAACGCACTACGAAGCAAACCACAGCCACTGCAGCACGAGTTCAATCCCTACCGCCAGTCAGGGAGGGGACCCACATGGCATAGCAGACCACTCCTGCCTCGCCCGCTGCGCCCCTCAGCAGTATATTTCAGTCAAGTCTGCTTGTTCTACTCCCAGCTCTGTCTCTGGTGAATCCTCTCATCTCCTTGGACTCTTCTGGCCTGTGCCCCAGCTCTTGTATGCATAAATAAATTAATATTAAAAAAAATGAGTTTTCTGTTCTTTAGTTACCCTATGCCTAACGGTGTAATTTTTTTTTTTAAAGATTTATTTATGCATACAAGAGCTTGCCAGAAGCACGGGAGGTGAGAGGATTCACCAGAGACAGAGTTGGGAGCAGAAGAGGCAGATGGACGGAAATACGTTGCTGAGGGGAGCAGCGGGCCAGGCAGGAGAGGTCTGCTGTGCCATGCTGGTCCCCTCCCTGGCCAGGGATCGAACTCATGCTGCTGTGCTGCAGATGCTCCACAGTGTGGCACTCAACCCACTGTGCCACCAGGGAGGCCCCCCACCACACCCAACCCCCGCCAACTGTGTAAATTTTAAGGAAATGACATCTGGTCACTAACTTTACTGAAATGGAACCAGAATGCTAGCCTACCAATTAGCATCGTATCATCAACAACACAGTGAAAAGGAATCACAGACTATGGCTAGAGCGGACCTTAAGTGTTATCTACTGCAGATGAGAGAATTCTTTTCAGGTACAATTCAAGTAGAACGGAGATGAAAGCGGGGAGGGCAAAAACACAGAAGATTAGTATGCAGTACCCATCAATTCAAACGTACCATAAACTGACTAAAAACGCTAAAACGTTGATTTAGTGAGACATAGCTTCACTGTCGTTATGCCTTTTAGCAGCAGTTCTAGCATTTGCTCAAGAGATATGAGGGGAGTAGATATGGAGGGGGATAGAAAAAGAGTAGATATTTAAAGCAACACTTTAAGTTTGCTGTGTAAGTGCCTCATTTTATTTTATTTAAAGATTTACTTATGTATGCATACAAGAACTGGGGTACAGGCCAGAGTCACGGGAGGTGAGAGGATTCACCAGAGACAGTGGGGGAGCAGAACAGGCAGACGGAAACACACTGCTGAGGGGAGCAGTGGGCAAGGCAGGAGAGGTCTGCTGTGCCATGTGTGGGTCCCTTCTCTGGCAGGGGATCGATCTCGCACGCTACTGTGCTGCAGATGCTTTACAGTGCAGCACCAAACCCACTGCGCCACCAGGGAGCACCTCATTTAAAAAGATGAAGTCTTTATCATGCCCAGCAACAGCTTATTCCTTTTTCTTTTCCATTTGCACAAGAGTCATGAACAAGTTTAACAACAGAATGTTCTTCAGATACACAGAACTTCTCTGCTCTATTTTGCTGAGAAACTAGGAAAGGAAATAGCCAGTAATTCGTTATTATCAGCTCTTAAATTCCAACAAAGGGTACGCCATTGCCTACTCTTGCCTACACTTCCTAAAACCCCTAACCTCTGGTAAAGGAGAAGAGGCAGAGATACTGAATATGACTGCTCAATGCTCTCATCTAACTACTGAGTTTCTCTGAAAACTAGTAATAAAAACCATATTAATCCTTTTATCACTGCATAGGGTTACGTACGCCATGAATAGGGGAGACTCCATTCTGACAACTATACATGATTCTGACAACCCACATAAATACTGGGGTTCTGATATGAAGAATGTAGTTTTACTGTTCTCAAAACAAAAAATCAATTATTTTGTTGAAATTTTAGTGTACAAATGCTAAATTTTCAACCGAAAATCTGTTGAACCCCTAGTGAGTCAAAGCCCTATAGAGCTGTACTGTTTTCTCAGCTAATGTTCCATGTACTTAAAGATCTACATCTTTTAGAAATAAAGATGCCTCTGTCTAAATTGTCCAACTATAAAAAAATGCAACCAAGCATTTAGATGCCAAAGGAAATGTGAAATTAAATTTAGAATTTGTTTTCACTTAAAAGACTAAATTTTGACAAGTATTTTCCTAATAAGTCAATTTGCAACAGTGTACCCCCCAAAAAATTCCAATCTTTTTTTTAATCATAAGAACAAGAATCTTTATAAAAACATTTCATACCACAAAGAAGTATTTATGCTAAGACCAAATAGAGAGTATGTGAGGCTCACTCTTACCCAGATAGCTGCATGTTTTCCTCACTCATCTCCTTCTGGTCTTTGCTCAAATGTTCCAGAAAGTCTTCCTTACTAAGATAGCCAGGTCATCTAAAATACACCCTTTCCAAACTCCCATTCCTAATGCTTTGCTTTATTTTTGTATAAGCATTTGTCAGTATTATCTGGCAAATTATTTATTTGCCCATTTCCTTCAACTAAAATAAGCTCCAGGGCCTCCTGACCTAGGGGTTCAGACTCAGCACTACCATCAGGATGGCCTGAGTTCAATCCCCAGCCAAGGAACTAACCCACATGGCACAGCAGACCTCTCCTGTTTGACCTTCTGCTCCCCTCAGCAGTGTTTCAGTAGCACTGCCTGTTCTGCTCCCTACTCTGTATCTGGTGAATCTTCTTACCCTCCACCCTCCCTGCACCTCTGGCCTACACCCCAGTTGTTCCATGAAAGAAGAAAAAAGAAAACTCTTACAAAACATTTTTTTTCTTTTCTATGCTAAAAATATTACTCTCCCAAGGTTTTTGTGCTTTTACTGACTTAAATACCCATCTTTTCCAAAAATAAAATTATAAGGATCACAGACCCACTAGTACTGGTAATAAGAAGCTGACTGGTGACAATGGCAAGAGCAGTCTCTGCGTCATGTTGTGGATACAGTGAATAAGCAAACAAATCTAGTTGTGCAAAATGATAAAGCAAAAACATACTTGGAAAGATAATGGGTTTTGCCCTTTCCCTCCCCCGACAAGAGGCAGTCATAAAAGGGATTAAATGTGAATAGAAACAGAGCTACCTAAGATGTACTAAGGGATGACTGGAGAGTTGAGTCTCCATCAGAGTGGAAAGGAACAGAATACAGACATAACTACAAAAGGAACACAATATAGACATGACTTAGAAGTTTCCACTCTACCACAAGGTAAGGAAGGAAGGTACACAGGCATTTTCACTGGCTAAGAAAGTATACTTCTCAAGAGAGGACATTAGCATGACTAAGAAGCCTGATCTCACGGCTGCTGCTATGCAAACAAACAACTGAGGGACTAGCACAAGGTCACAAACCCGGTATGCAAAGCTGTATCAGTAACCCACAATTTTGAAAATAATTTCTATACTAGACACACATGTGAAAGGACAATACAAAAATATGTAAATTCTTTGTAACGTGTATTAAATAACAAAGATGTTGCAAAAATACCAAAGGGGAATAAAATAAAAAGGCATGGGATATTAAAGAGCAGAAAAATTCCATAATATTACAAAACATAATTTTTGTTACCACTAGAATATAAACTTCTTAAAAGGGCTCAAAAAAGATGTACTAGGAAATAAGTCAGAAAACAAAAGAAAAATACCGGATGGTTTTCCCCCCTAGGAGGAATATAAGGGAACCAAATAAGCGACCAAGGAAAATAATAATAATTAAAAAAAAAACCCACAACAAAAACAAAAAGATGAGGACAAATGGGGACTTCTTGTGGGGAGGGGAGGGAATGGGTTATGGGCAGAAAGAGCAAAAGGGACTGAGGTGATGGTGCACTGGTGAAATGGTGGTGGGAAATCCACGGGGACCACAATTGATATAAAATATATATAAAGAAAAAAATTTACGTGCTGGGTTGAATGAACACTAAAACACTGAGCATTATTAAGAAAAGGGCGGGCCTGCCTGGTGGCGCAATGGGTTCAACAATGCACTGCGAAGCAAACCGAAATCCCTACACCAGCCAGGGAGGACCTCTCCTCTCAGGTGCGCTGCTCCCCTCAGCAGTGTGTTTCCTCAGCAGTGTGTTTCGGTTAATCTGCTTGTTCTGTTCCCCACTCTGTCTCTAATGGATCTTCTCACCCCCACACCTCTGACCTGTACCCCAGTTCTTGTATGCATAAATAAATCTTTCTTTTTTAAAAAAGGGGGAGATTGGGGGTCTTTTTGGTGGTTTAAGGGGTTAAGTTTCAGCACTATGAAGCTATTGGCAGCCATTGCAAACCAAGCCAGGGAGCTGACCCACATGGCACAGCAGACCTCTCCTGTCTCACCCAATGCTCCCCTCAGTAGTGTATTTCAATCCCCCTGTTCTACTCCCCACTCTGTCTCTGGTGAATCCTTTCATACCCCTGCACCTCTGGACTATACTCCAATTCTTCTACACAAAGAAAAAACAAATTAATAAATCTTTCAACAAAATAAAAAAACAAATTATGTAAAACTCAAGCAGCAGTTCCAAAGTTAAAAATGAGTAATTATGAATAATAGAAAACAAACATTTCACTGACCCTGGTTCTTAGTCTAACTGCTGAACATATTACAGAAAATAAGAAATGCGAAATTCTACTGCTCCTTCAAGATATGCAAATATTCACTGCTATTACTTTGGGAAAGGCAACTTGGGTTTATGACTAAGATAAGCCCTATGATCTCACTTTAGAGCAGCTATGGCTGGGAAATAATGTCAAAGTTTAGCTGATGAAACACAAGGAGCTGTACTCTGACCAAAGCCCATGTGTACATATAGCTATCTCTCCATGCTGGCTTCTGTCTCTTATTTCAGTGCAGAATTAGGTCATACATTGGGTTACTTAGCAAAATATGATAGTAAAAAAGGGCATTCCTCAGTAATCATTAGAAAATTAACTTTTTGCATAGTCATTTTGATATGATTTTTGTATAATTGAGTTGAGGGTATAGTATACAGAAATGTTTTAACAGCTTTCTATTGTGTGAGATGTAAATCCCATGAAGCTCGAATCTGAATGTTCACCAGGAGGGAAATCCGATCATGTAACAATGCTGTTGCATCTGCAAATAACTAGGGAAACCATGGAACATAAAATGCTACCTGAAGTTAACTGTGGGAAGACCCAGAAGAACTCATTCCCCCAGGACCCCAACTGAGAATAGATTAATGCACCAATTAAGTCATGAGTCTCTCAACACAGGTGGGGGAAAAGAACCCCAAAAACCTACAACTTGTTAAGATTAAGGAATACATACAAAGCAGCTGACCTGTACATAGCAGAGCTGGGATTTAAACTCAGAAATAAATGGTGCAAAATGTGTCTTCTAGCTATCATACCAGACTCACCTCTATGTCCTCCCTTCTTCCAAACCTTGCAATAATTAAGTACCAGGGGACAGAAATCTCCTTGGCAAAATCCTTAGTAGGATAAAAAGCCAGCATCACACTCCTTGCATCTCTCCCACTACTCAAATACAAAAGGAATATGGTAGAGAGGCGTTCCCAGGCATTTTAGATGGGATTGGAATGGACAAGAGTGTCTTCTCAAGACATCCCTATCCCTTGCATCAATCAAGGACACTGAAAACAAAAGCAAAAAAAAAAAAAAAAATAGCTGAGCGTAGATCAAATTCTGAAGGTCAAAAAACGCTTTGCATTTTCCCACAAGGAAACGCATGTACTGCTTCCCCAATGAAACCCTGGGTTTTACTGTATAGGAGGAAAGCTGCCAGTTTCCGCTACCTGCCCTTAGGGTGATGTGACTCTTCCATGACAGTGACAAGGAACTAGAGAATCTGTGAGAAGCAGAGACTGGGCACCATCAAGGCTCCCCTACCCAAGAACAGAAACCTACTATGGCAGCTCCCATTCCTTCTCAGAACAACCCTTCCTTAACAACCGAGGACACACAGGCTCAGAGAAATGGAGTAACTAACTGACCTTAAGTCATACTGCCAGGGAGTGGCATGGTCAGGATTAAAACTTCTCTTAGCTTCTAGTTTAGTGCTCTTTTCACCCCATCTTACTGGTCCCTAAGTAGAGAAGGAATCTGCAAAAAGATAATTTGACACTCTAGAGGAACAGAATTTTTGGGGGGGAATATAATTTAAAAATACAATCAGAATACTTTTTAAATGCTCTCTTTTTTAGATTCATCAACTATTAAGACTAATCCAAAGCTAGCAAGTAAACTCTGCCATAGAAACAAAAAGATATCTTTATTTTTATAAAACATACAATTAGAGGATATTAACTTGTTTAACCAGTAAAAAGTTAATTATGGTAGTATTACATATTTCTACTTACTATTTCTACTCCTTTGAACTAGAGATTTGCAGCTCTAAAAAGTTACGTTGAGTTTTTGTTCTTCCTACTTTGTTTCTTCCTTTATAAACAAGATTTTGAGTTTATTAAGCTATAGATACAACACAAGCTGCTTTCTTATCTAGGTATTGTCTTATTATATTGAAGTTTTTAATCTCCTATAAAAGTGTTGGTTTCAAAGATTCCAGCTACATCATCTCTCAGAGTACACCAAAAGTAACATATCAGCACAAAGACATACAAACATGCTAATTTAAAATACACTTTATGCAAATTAAGTATCATCATAAATGATATATAATAAATGACTATATAATGACTATATTAATTATATTAAAATTAATAAAAAATTTATTTCTTGAGAACATTTATTCTTCCTCAGGCAATCTTTTCCCCACACAGCCCATAAAACATCTAATTTCTACTGACCTCTTTCCTTTTAGAAGCCTGCTCTGTGAAACACTGGGAAAAGTAAGGCAAGCATGGATTCAAATTTAAGCTCTACTAATGACAATCTGGTTTGTAAAGGTATGCCATTTTATCAATCTGTTTCATATTCAATGAAATTGGAATGACTTATTTTCTTACTTCCCAGGAAAGTTAGGATTATATTCAGTAACATACAAGCACCTAGTATTGTAGCTCCTGGTATACTAAAGGTCTTTAGACACTTTTCCCAACTTCATTCCTGTGCTAGTCTTGGATTCAAAATAGGAAAAACCACAGAGTAGATGTGGTAAGTGAACAAAATGTTTAAAAATTAGATAGGAGGTCAGTTAGATCTGGAGGTTTTAAGAACTCTGAAAAAGAAAGGATTTCACCTGGCAGGTGACACTAGAAATTAGCAGGCAGGAAGAAATGTTCCTGGGTCATTAAAGTTGCATAGAGCTTAGAGTTAAAATGAATAGAAAGGGATCAGACAAGGTTGGACAAACTAGTTCCTAAGGGGAGAGCAGCAAAATTCAGAAATTATCTCATTTCTATAATTAGATGTTTCAAATATTCTGTTGAGAGAGTCTTCATATAAACAAACATTTCTTACTTAAGCAATAAAAATGATCAACTCTTGTCATTTAAACCAAGGCAGAGAAAAAGTATCATTCCTTATGCACCAGTCAAAGCTCATCCCAGTAAAGTCAAAGGTTCTCATCAAATTTTTGGTTGACATTTTATTATTAAGTAAATACTAAGTCCATGACCCTCATTTAAGGGGAACTGAGCAAGAAAAAGGGAAGATTTCACAGTGCTAGAAAAACACTGATGACTAAATATCGCCTCAAAATTTATAATTAATTTTATGCTGTTAACAAGTGTAAACACTAGAAAAATAAGATAATGTGGTTTAATAAAACAAATTTAGTGACTGACACTGATACTAATACTGCGATAAAGTTTAGAGATCTTACAGAATTAATGACTAATAATTCTCTTGTACCTCCCGCCATCAAAGTGTGTACCTCAGGCCAGCAGCACTTAAAGACTCCTGGGTGTAGGTTAGAAATGCATAATCTCAGACTCCCCCAACTCATTAAGGATCAACAGCTTAAGATTCACAGCACATCCATTATGCACACTTAGGCTTGAGAAGCACTCCCTTCAAGTTTGATGGCACTGTATTTTAAGCATGTCCAGAGGGTATTTTGTTTGCATTAATAAATATATGGCTTAGATCACAACGCACTGGGAAGCAAACGCAGCCACTGCAGCACGAGTTTGATCCCTGCCGCCCGCTAGGGAGGAGACCCACATGGCGCACCTCTCCTGCCTCGCCCGCTGCTCCCCTCAGCAGTGTGTTTCAGTCAGTCTGCCTGTTCTGCTCCCCGCTCTGTCTCTGGTGAATCCTCTCACCTCCCTGGACTCTGGCCTGTACCCCAACTCTTGTATGCATAAATAAATAAATCTTTAAAATATATATATATATATGGCTTAGATCAGACTTAAAGAAAGTCAATAATCTATGGTAAAAAATCAAAGTTTAGTTTCCCTCATTATTATAGAAGAGTACAGTGAAATCAATCACTGAAATTTTGCCACATGAAAAAATACTGTTGTCACAAGGCAGCATAATTCTTATGTATCATTTGCTGCAGTGGTACAAGTTTACTCCTTCACATCTACTCTACTTTTAATTAAAAAACAGAATACTGCAGCCTTTTAAAACCAATTTCATATTACAGGGGCATTTTTACTTAGAGCAGTGGTTCTCAATTTAGGACTTATGAGGGAGCATTTTCAGCAATCACAGTCATACAAACATCTCACAGAAAGAGGGTACTGAATCCTAGACTTCCTGCACACAGCAGATGGTCCTCCTAAACTTCTGAATGTCCTGAAGGAGGGACATGCATGTAGGTAAAAACCACATTTATGTAGAGCTCCACTTTTACATAGACCAGGTATGTTTACACAATTTTAATTATATACCAGGTTTTTCCAGAGGGTGAGCAATCATAATTAGCTGTTTGTAGATTTAATATTACCTTTTTTATACAATTACATTATCAATAGCAGTGCTCCCTTGGTATTTTTAATTACCTACTCAACATGCTTATTAGTCTTTATTCACAACTGTCCTGTTCTTGGTGATTATACATACAGACTTGTGAACTTTGACGATTGCACTATGACTTCTAAAAAATGCCCAATCATTTATATATTAAATATACATAATCTTTTCTCACAAATGACTTGTTTCTCCCTGATATTTTATAGACTGTGATATAATACTAAATTTTCAAAATTACGTACTTAAATTGTATAACATAAATTTCATTTTAGAATAAACTCTTCATAGTATACTTCCTATATAAAAGGGCTGTTGGGACAGTCAGGGTTAAGAACCACAGCACTAAGACTATAAATAGAGAACATTTTTATAGCATAAGTTGAATGGTCTTTCCCATGAGATCATGAACTTATGAAGAGCAAAAAATTGTACCTTCCCAACCTTTCGATATTCCATGAATACAGTGCTTTAGAAAGTGTTTCAATTATCACCTAATGAATTCAGAGTTATTCTGTAAGCACCAAGGAACGTAATGTTAAATCACAAATCCATCAACTAACATATAGGGTGTGGCACACTGTAAGTAATGGAACTAGCTAAAATTTGAGGATAATGACAAAAATACAACCTCAAAGACTCTCTGAGTAGTGAAAATTATACACAAATATTTCAGTCCAGGACATTATGTGCAAACCACACTGTTGTCCATAGAGAACAATGAGAACACAAAGGTGGTGACTAGATCTTGTTTGAAAGGGTAGACTCAGAAGGAGAGAGAAAGAAGTGTCTTCTCAAACTTCCCATCAACTTGTAAGACTGCGATCTTGATTAAAATGTAACAGTAGCATCAGTATGAATGCATAAGCTATATAAATTTAGGCCTAACCTAAGGCCTAAACTTGTATGTGTAGTTTGCTCCTCTCCATAGTCCACTTTTAAAATGTGTTTTCTAACCCTTAAACTTTTACATAAAATCCCTATGGCATTGTCTTAAATTGTACCTTTATATAGCTATCTAACAAACAGATGTTTTCCAAATCTGCCAAGATTCTGTAATGACAGATGGCACAATTTAGATGGAACAACCTAACAATCTATAAATTTTATCAACATAAATTTAAAGAATGCATTGAATAAGTGTTTAATTTCCCAACACGTCTCCCAGACCTTCTTCATTATGTTGCAATAGAGAAAAGCAATCAATCTACTTATTTTTAATTGCCAAGATGGATGTGCTTAGACACTGATAAAATGCATTTTTATGAACTCACCTTTGCTGGCTGGACAATTCAACTATCATGGAAATTGTTAGAAATTCCTAATTTTTCCCAATAAAGGTTTTAAAAAAGATGAAATGACAAAAATGCCACCTGCTTGTATGTTACAGTCATCTGCATAACAAAATTATCACCATCTCTGAAGGAAATGAGAAAAATCTGTACTTAAATATTAAGTATTTAATGAGAAGCTGAGTGACCAAACTACAGTTTTGTTTTGTTTTATTAAAACAGGTTGACTTTCAAGAAACAAAAAATAAGACTAAAGGGAAAAACCAGTAATAATACAAACTAGTTGTTTGGAACATGTAATTTTAAAACTTCTGTTATCCCTCTCAGGCCCCCAGGACATTATAATGGCAACAGTGGTTCTAAAATCTAGAGTGGGCAGTCCGCCAGGATTTATTGCTCACTTATCAAGCCCATGTTTGTTGTGCAAGTGTTATTTATAGAGTCACATGCTGGAGGCTGTTCCAAGCTAGTGAAACCTACAGACTTAATTGAATCTAGGAACAATGACACTTTGTTCAATCTAATCCTTCTAGGAGCTACAATTCCTAAGCCTCAACCATATGCTTTTTATATTTGTATATATCTACCATGGGGTATTTTTAGAATTCTCAAAAGTTCAGAGATATGTACATACTAAAATTTCTTGATAATGATGAGAAGACTTACACACTTTGCCTCTGACTACATTGTTTATATTATTGTAAATCAAATTTTAAAGTAAAATAATCGGACTATCACTAAAGACTATTAAAGTGGGTTAAAATATGACTAAGAGCGGGCAGGAAAATATAAGAATAAATATGACAATTGTTTCTACTACACAAACTGTACAAACACTATAATCTGACCCTTTAGCCTGAAGTTGAATAAAATTAACATATACTCACACAAGCATGAAGTCAAGATAAAGCAACTTCACCTTATCACCACAGATGAGTTATATCTGCCCTTAGAAATGAGTATTCTCCAAGGAAGGAGTAATGATGGAGCAGATATGGGAATGATGCCAAAATTCAAGTGGAGCCTTCCAAAAACACTTTCTCTGTCTTCATCTCAGATGGCTTTCACCTGCCCTCATTTCATGATAAAGAAACTGACAGATGTCATCACAGGATGAACTGTCAGTTTTGTTGAGAACAAAGGAAAGAAATCAAGTCCCTTGACTCTCATTTATAGGGTCTACTTAACAGTTCTCATAACATTAACCTTAAAACAGAGAATGGGCAAAAAACTATGACAAAAAGAAAAAAAGCTCTGAGAAATTTTAGATGCTCAAAGTCTACAAATATTATTCAAAATATGGTCCTGAATTTCCTGGAAGATTTATTAGCGCCTAGATATTTTAAAGCACATTAACTGTATAGTCTTTCATAACCTGAGATTCTTACATTATTTACCCAGATAAGGAATCCAATTTCTTCAAAAGGTTGATTTCTCTCATATCCCACTGTTTTTGCCTAAACAAATATTACATACACAAGACCTTGACACTGTTATCTTTCGTTTTGTAATAATCAATGTAGGAGTTGGGAGGGGTGGGGAGCTATGAAGACAAGGAACCAAATGTATTGAGTATCGATTCTGACCTCATTTGCCATGACATGACTTAGGCCTGCCCTCACTCAAGGATCAGGAAGAGAGACAGGTTTAGGCAGCCAAACAAAGCCACAATCAGCTTCCTCTCATCAGACACCAGTAGCTTCCAAATAAGGATCTCTTCAGTGAACTAGCTTGTTTCTACTTTGAGGAAAGCACATTTAGTTATAAACCTAGCGCCATCCTCAGAGCATATTTATGGTTACATTCATGTTTTCAACTGTCATCAATACAACAGGAATTCAGCCACCCAAAATATTAATATAGGATGAGTCTAGAAGCCTGGGAAATATTTCTCAAGCGGTGAACCACTAAGAAGGCCATCAAGAAAATCACGAGTAAACACCTCTAAACCAAGCAAAGTAAAGAACAGGCGGGACTTTCAACAGACATGGAACACTTTCAACCACAATGTTCCAACAAAAATTCTTGCTTACTTTAAACAAAGCTTGATAACACTGTAAAACATCTTCGATCATCCAAAAAGGTTCACATTAAAATTAGCAAAATAACTCTGGAAGCAACAACTAATATCTAAAACAGTTAACTTTTTAATACAGTCTATACCACAGTTTCGGAAAGGATACAATGCAAATCAAACAATAAGATGTGGTTTCTGGGACCTCCCTGGTGGTGCAAGAGGTTAAGCACTGCACTATGAAACATCCACAACCACTGCAGCACGTGTTCCATCCCAGGCCAGGGAGGCAACCCACATGGTGCAGCAGACTACTCCTGTCTCACCTGCTGCTCCCCGCAGCAGTATTATTTCAGTCTGCCTGTTCTACTCCTCATTCCGTCTGGTGAATCTTCTCACCTCCTACACCTCTGGCCTGTACCCCAGTTCTTGTATGCATTAAAAAAAGACATGGTTTCTGCACAAATAATTAGGAAGCACAGTCTTACTTGATCTTTATTGCATTTCATTAGCTGTTTTTTAAAACCTACTTTTGGGTTTTGGGTTTTTTTTTTCTTTTTTCTTACTGAACAGATGTCTTATTAGGGAATGTTAGCTGGATAAGCTTTAAAGTTTTGATAATGCTTTCAGGGGTTCCAGAATCTGAAGAGAAAGGAAATTGTTTGTTTACTTAAGGTTTAGCATACCCAACTTCAGAAGAGTCATCAGACTTTTCTGGACCCCAGCGTCAGCAGCCATGACGTATAAGGGACCACCATTAAATAAGAAATAATACTTTACTTTTTGAATACCTACTGTGCTAATAAAATAAAACCAAGCATTATTCATGTAACCATTTTCTAAGTGAATAAACTAGTTATCTGTCGACAACACTTGAAAAATTGTCCTGAATGGAGTGACAGAACCACTTAGCTAAATAAAGGTTATTGGTATAATAATTAGTAATAAATGAGGACTACTGTATGTTAAGCTACTACAGATGGCAGTTTGCCAGACCTATGTATTTTACATGCAGCAAAGGATTCTTGCATTTATGGCCAAGAAGTCACCTGCCTTTCCTCTACCTATTAAATTTTCATGCTATAGTGCAATTTTTTAAGAAAATATTAGCTATTCAAATCATACTAATGACTAATGTTTTTGCTAGGGCTTGGATACATAGAGTATTAGCCAGTCCATCAATATTAAATTATAAATACAGATTAAATGTCTCCCTCCTACTTCTTCTGGGCTTAACATGTTCATTAAAAAGAACAGAAAAACTTGGGCCTCCCCTGGTGGCGCAGTGGGTTAGGCAGCGCACTGTGAAGCAAATCGCGGCCACTGCAGCACAAGTTCGATCCCTGCTGCCGGCCAGGGGGGGGACCCACATGGTGTGGCAGACCTCTCCTGCTGTGCCCACTGCTCCCCTCAGCAGTGTACTTCTGTTGATCTGCCTGTTCTGCTCCCYGCTCTCTGTGGTGAATCCTCTCACCCCCCTACACCTCTGGCCTGTACCCCAGTGCTTGTATGCATAAATAAATAAATCTTAAAAAAAAAAAAAAAAGAACAGAAAAACCACTTAAATTCCCCAACTCACCAGTATAAAAAAGTTTGTTCTGGTGAAAACTAAGATTCAACTTGCTCTTGTATGCTGCAGTTGACATGTGATCCTATCAGTGAAAATAAGATGTTGTTCTTTGAACTTTTCAAGTTAACTATGAAATTCAATTATACTATGTATATTAGCACCTTTTTGAGAGGGACTTGTCTGGATATTGATGGAAAATGTCACCAGTCATGGTAATTAAAAGGAAATTAATACAAAGGTTGTACTGCAAACACTAAGTAACATGATCACTCAGGAAATGCCTCAATCTTTTGAGAACTAGCCTAGCAGGCCGGATGCCCAATCTCACTCAAGGAGTCACTTTATGGTTTTCTAGTTCTTAAGGAGTTCTGGTGTTGTTTCTTAAAAGAGTTGGAAGTATGGAAAGAACATTCCTCTACAATCTGATTAAAATGCCAAACACCCACGAGTTTACTGAGAGTAAATCCAAATTCTAAGAATCTAAAACATCATATGAGGCTGTTTATAGATTTGGAGTTTCTTTTCTTTTTTAAAAGCTTTATTTTTATTTATTTATGTATATAAGAATTACAGTGTAGGCCAGAAATATGGGAACAGAGAGGATGCACCAAAAAACAGAATGGGTAGCAGAACAGGCAGATCTACTAAAATACACTGCTTAGGGAGCAGTGGGCAAGACAGCAGAGGAGTCTCCTGTGCCATGTGTGTTAGTGCTCTGGTGAGGGATTGAATTCATGCTGCAGTGGCTGATCATAGCTTGGTAACACTGAGACTTTAACCCCTGTGGCACCAGGGAGTCCCAGATTCAGAGTTTCACAATTTTCCTCTGACAACTAGAATGATTAGTAACTGAAAAAGGCTCCCCCCACACACATTTGATTATCTATGGAACTTATTTTGTTAAACTTCTAATTCATATACAATGCACATACAGAAAATAACTTATTCTTTAATACTGTATCAGAACATGGGATTAGATTTTTAAGGTGAGAAGACTACACTACTGGAAGAAAATGGAGATTTCTTTGTATGTAAAAAACCAAAAACACACCTACACAAGAGTTTTCAAAAAGTATTTCGTCTATTTCAACTTTGGAGAAAAAGAGTACTAGCTGAGTTTGGTAGAGTGGGCAATAACTTCTGCTTATTATGAATCACTTTTATCTGTGAAATTGTGGAAAGTTCTTGTCACTATTGCTCAAGTCTGACATAATGGAGCTACTAGACAAAGACCAACTATTAAAATGGCTTCAGGGATGGAACAGACGAGACCTAATTGGAAAGTCTCAGTCTATAACGATGAAGTCCAAGGGGAGATGTGATTAAAATCGCAAATGGAAAGATTCTGAAATTCTCAGAATATGAAAAACACTTCACACCTGAAGGAAACTTCCTCCAAAGATCAGGAACTTACATCTTCATGGTTTTGTTCACACAATCTTTCAGCTTCAACTCCTGTTTCTTCCCCACTCCTCTCCTGTCAAAGTCTTTGAAGCCAGCTTAAAAAGTCTACTTCAAGAAAGGGTTTCAATATTCCCCATTTCCACTCAACCCCTCACAGACGAAGTTGCCACCTGTGTTTTCATCTAAGTTTCTTCCAGAATTAGTAGGGTACTAATCTAGAGTTATGCACAACTCTCCTTCAACACCACTACATTATAAAAGCTCACTGAAGCTCAGAACTCTTCACATATCAATACAATCATAAATGTTTTAAGAAACAAATGATATTTCTAGAATTTTGTAGATTCATGAAGCTCTATGGAAGTATGAGGAATTATAAGAAATAAAAATATTGTATTACCATAATAACAATTAGAACATAGAATGAAACTACAAATTTGAGATGTAGTTTCATTAGTATTAGGCCAACCTCTGATTTTATTATACAAATCATTTCAATGCATAAATTAAAATGGAAACATATCTGAGTAAGAGATTTTTCTTATGTGACTAGTCTGATGGCATCAAGTAGAAAACCCAGTGTTTGTTAGAAGAGCTTCTCAAGATTTTACAATTACTTAACCCAAGGTACTCATGCTGCATAATAGGAAAATAGCAACAAAAACAAAAAAAAGGTAAAACTAACCTTCTCTTTTATAACCAATGATGTTCAAATCAGAAACATATGGCAGATTTTGTGGTTGGGCAAGATGACGAAGGACAGTGGGGAAAATAAATTCTGCTAGTTCAAAAAACCCTCAAACAGTTTTTTATGAGAAAACCGTCAACATCAGGCAGCATACAGAATCCCAAATCATTTTGCTTTTTTAACAGCCTACTTAGGCTTGATGACTCATGAAACTGTCTTAGTCACTTCAATAGTTAATGAACTTTTCCAAATGAAATTTTTCACTTATTTTTTTAAAAGATTTATTTATTTATGCATACAAGAGCTGGGGTACAGGCCAGAATCGCCGGAAGTGAGAGGATCCACCAGACAAGAGTGGGGAGCAGAACAGACAGATTGACTGAATCACACTGCTGAGGGGAGCAGCAGGCGAGGCAGGAGAGGTCTGCTGCGCCATGTGGGTACCCTCCCCGGCCGGCCGGCGGCAGGGATAGAACTCGTGCTGCGGTGGCTGCGGTTTGCTTCATAGTGCGTTGCTTAACCCACTGTGCCACCAGGGAGGCCCCAACTTTTTTCACTTATCCAAAGTTTGTCACAATAACTACCATGTCACTTATCAGGCACTCATTTGAAGATTCAATTTCCTAACACTAAGACAAAGACACTACGCCCTAGGTAACAAAGATGAATAACAAAACCTTTACTTTCCTTTCTTGTGCACTATTATCAAGGCACAGAAAATAACAAACTCAAATTAGTGATGGAAGCAAGGAAAAAATGCACTATACATTCAAGATGGGCTGTTCAAGAATTCCTTTAATTACCTAAAGACAACACAACACAGCTCTACTGATGGAAGCAGATCACCACCATTAGATCACTCATCTATGAATGCATCTATTGCTTCAACGAATAGAAGTTGTGCCAAATATGTTCCAGGCATAACCCAAACCTCTTGAATCACTGATTCAAGCAATACAAATGAAATTAAAGGGCAAACTTAAACAATGCTATAACTAGAAAGAAACTAAGAACATCTGGACAACTACTTCATTTTCAAAATGATGAAAGAATAGTCATTTAACCAAGTACTTATATTGGGACTATTTCTGACTCAGAGCAGTGTGGCCTTCTTAGGTAACATTCAACTGCCTCTTAAATCAAGGAGTCCTGTCTAGAGTGACCACAGTGAAAGGTATATGGGCATTACCTGTCCAACAAGTACGCACATCAAGGTCATGGAAGAATCAGCATCTACAAATGCTTTGATGCCACTGACTCAGAGGCTGAAAAACAACTCACAAGGAAGCACTTCATCATCACCTTGTAGCCCTTCATTAGCCAGGTGAGAAATGCTTACTGAAGACTGTTTACTTGAACCAGAAGGAATATAGTACTACTGCACTTAATCTGGGTCATAAGAAGAAAGTGTACCTGAAAGTTACTTCATAGTAAGTATCCGGAATTTACATTAACTGTTTCCTTAAAATATGGGGGAAATGTTCTGTTTGTTCTTAGACATCAGTAAGGATGTCTGGCCTCTTGTGAGGTGGGTTGTGAACAGTGCTCACAGGTATGTCCAGTCATCCCTCCTTTTGTAGATGACAAAATTAAGACTCATGATCACTCAACTACCACCCAAGGTCATGACACTACTGGGTGGGAGAGGCAGAACTAGAATTGTCTCCCATCAATCAGTTTTTCTCTCCAAAGTTTAAACCCCTCCCATACCACAAATACTAAAATCTAACAATGCTGTCTGAACTACAGTTCATCTAAAACACTTACTGAACATGTCTTAAATGCCTGATATTAACATAAGACAAAATCCTGGCCTGGAGAAGTAGTAAGATAGATCCACAAAGATAAAACTATAATACAGAATGATAGAAGGAGGCTCAGTATCTGTAGAAAGGATCTTGGTCCAGCCTAGAGCTACAGAGCACACACAGCAAAGATTACCTCTGAGCAGGTATTAAAGAATCCATAAAATATACTAGTTACAGAGGCTGGATAATCACTGCAGTGTAAGGAGTAGGGCAGGAATGGGGGAACATGAACTAAATCCATGGTCTAAGTCTGTCCACTTTAAAAAGTCAAAGTTGACTTCAATGAAACTCCTGAAAGAGAAAGTTTTAACATGATTCTAGTATTAGTTATGTGTCCAGACCTTACCAAATATCAGAGGGGGATAGGGTGGGAAGGAACAAAACCAACCCTGGATGAAAGCACTACTTAAGACTAAAGATTATGTTCTGTTCATCTTTGCACCTCTAGCTCCTAAGAGTCCCTTATATATTGAATTGTGGTGCTTGTATTAATCTATCTTTCTTAATTACATAACATGTTATATTAAAATGCTGTAATTTAACAAATACAAGGTTAGTGGATATAATAAATATATATTATAATATAAAAGAATTCTAAAAACAAGAGATTTACGATTAGACGAATTACCAGGCTAAGAATATCTACCTGCCTCTAAAAAATACACACAAATCATTTATAACATTAGCATCATTTCATTTTCCACCGCTGCAGAAAAGATTGCTAGAAAGCAATAAAGATATTAATGTTAGGGGGAAAGGTAGTCCTAAATGGATTATGGGTGTGTGGACTCCAACCCCCACTCCAGACCATCACTGTTCCAGAACCACAAATCCGATAAGATGATTATCGAAGAGTGGATTACTGGGACCTGAGGGTGGAGTTAAGCAGCCAGGCTGGCTATAAAACCAGAGGTGAGCCTTGGGCGCTCTCTATTACTGAGGAGCCAGACCCCTTCCTTCAGAGCCATCCCTCAACGCGCCATTGCTTAGATCTGGTAGGGTATTTGTGGATTTGTATCCCTTTCGTTTTTCCCTTGGTATTATTATTATTACTATTTTATTCCCCTTCTTTCATAAAATAAAACGTGTTAATAACTTTTGCCACGTGTACCTGGAGTTGGGACTAAGTCTTCTGAGCGCGCGGGTGGAGAACCCAGTGAGGGGAACCCATTTTATATTAGGGTTGCCCTGTAACATAAATACTTTCTTATTAAGAATTGAAAACAGGGGGCCTCCCTGGTGGGTTGGGCAACGCACTATGAAGCAAACCACAGCCACTGCAGCACAAGTTCGATCCCTACCACCAGCCAGGGAGGGAACCCGCATTGCGTAGCAGACCTCTCCTGCCTCGCCCGTGTGTTTCAGTCAAATCTGCCTGTTCTGTTCCCCACTCTGTCTCTGGGATCCTCTCATCCCCCGCACTTCTGGCCTATACCCCAGTTCTTTTATGAATAAAAAAAATGAATGTTTAAAAAAAAAATAATTGAAAACAACTACTTTGATTTTCAATTTAAAAGTCTGCATTATCTGTATGAGGCAGAAACATTTAATGATGAACTATAAAATTTCTAAACTCTCCCTCATACACTTCTAAAACCCTTTACAGTGAGTGGGGGTGGCGGGGGGATCTGGGGTCCAGCTCTTCCCAGGGGGCATATAAGAAGCTCTGTGTTTCACTTTCAGGCCAAAGAACAGAACAAGGTATGAACTGTCCATGTTTCTCTTCTTTTTATGTTAAGACAGTGAAAGCACCAGGTCAATACAGCAGAGACACATGAGAAATACATCTGAGTTGCCTATATCACCACAAGACAGAACAACTCAAAAGCCACCCGATCTTAAAAATAAAAACTTGAATGAAAAATAAAGTATTTATCCACTGAGCTTTTAGTGACCATTTTTATTCAACATGACTGTATGACTAGCCTGTCCTACCAAAAAGTACAGAACAGTTAGTTCATTTCTGACATGTCTTTTGGGAGTACCTCCCCCGAAAGTCTTCAGACTCTAAAATCCTTACCTTTCACAAAGAAAATTTAAAAAAATCAAAAATTTCACTTTTGTAACTATTATTAATTTAAAAGGTAAGGAAAGACTTCATAGGAATTCTCCAAAGAATACAAATGACAGATAAGCACATGAAAAAATGCTCAATCACCAGGCATCAGGGAAACCATAATGAAACACCACTTCACAATCAATTATGATGTCTACTAGCAGAAAGAAAGCACTGTGAGGAGTGGGGAGCTACTGGAACTCTTGTGCACTGCTAATGTGAATGTAAAATGGTGCAGCCACTGTGGAAATGTTTGGAATTTCCACCAACCATGAAGTTACCATGTGATCCAGAAGTCCCACTTACTGACATAGACCCAAGAGAACTGACAGCAAGGGACTCAGATACTTGTATACCAATGTTGATAGCATTATTATTCACAACAGCCAAAGGGTGGGAATTATCTAAGTATCCATCAATACCTGAAAGGATAAACATGTGACACATCTAAAGAAATAACACAAGTCTTAGCAGGAATGAAAAGTCTTTTGACAAAAAGACAAATGTTTTATTAGTCCATTTACATGAAGTACCTAGAATAGCAAAATTCACAGACTCAAAAGGAAGAATGAAGGTTTCCCTCGGAGGCTACTGTTACTTAATAGGTACAATTTCTAGTTAAGAATATGAACAACCAAAAAAAAAAAAAAAAAAAGAATATGAACAAATTCTGGAAATGGATATTAGTAAAGGTTCTGTAACTCTGTGAATGTACTTAATGCCACTGAATTACCTAAACACTTAAAAATGTTTGTAACAGTAAATTTTACAGTATGTATATGGTTTGTTCCACAGTCAAAAAAATATTTTAAAGGATGTTTATCAGGTAGACCATTTGATGTTTCTTTTTCCTTCACTGCCAGAGGTGGTAAAAATTCTTCTAAATGTGCTATTGAACCGTATTTTCAATTCTGTCTTCCAGAATTACAACTAGTTTGAATTGAAATAAAGTTCAGTGAACCCATTTGCATCTTATTAGTACAAGGGAAAATTCAAAGAGAATTAAGATCACAATACTTGACATCACTGACAAATGGAAGCATTGGAGCTACAAATAAGTATGCCCAGGCAAGTAAGTAAGGCAGTGGATATTCCTGATGAACTGAAGCAGAGCTATAAACAGCTAAGATATGGCCAGTTCTATGCAAAAATAAATAAATAAGCATATATATGACTTAACTCAGGTTTCACTTGATAACCAAAGTTATTTCTCAGGCCTCCCTGGTGTCACAAAGGGTTAATTGCCTCCCAGTGGTGCTGCCACTGCAGCAGTTTGGTCCCAGGCCAAGGAGCTGACCCACATATGGCCAAACAGACCTCTCCTGCCTCACCCCACGGCTCCCCTCAGCAGTGTATTTCCATCTGTCTGCCTGTTCTGCTCCCCGCTCTGTCTCTGGTGAAACCTCTCAACCCCCCATAACTCTGGCCTATACCCAAGGTCTTACTTAAGTTTATTTAATAAATAAATAAGATACGAAGATATTTCTCATTCGATCTTATATACATTTTGCCAATGTTTTAAAAGTTCCGGCCTGTACCCCAGTTCTTATTTAAATTTATTTAATACATAAAGTTATTTCTCATTCTATCATTTTGCCAATATTTTCAAAGTTCCCGAAATACTAAGTGGCAATTGTTTACTTGTTTCAAAAGATCAAAACAGCCTGAGAATTCTTGTTCGACAGACAAAAGAGAGGGACACTAAGATGACACTCCTCATTTCTGTGGAAAGAAGTTAAGCACACTGCTAGCAATCTCCTCTCTATAAAGTAATAGCTGAGGAGTTTAAAAACTGAAATATGAAGAAACCGAATGTGTGTCCTCCCCTGGTCCAGTCTAAGCCTTGGGGAGAGATCCCAGAGTTTCCTCTGGCACTGATCCCATTGCTTCTTCTCACGTCATCTCTGGCAGCTTTTCATGTTTATTTAGCCTCGAGAAGTTGTATGCTAAGACAGTTTCATCCCCCTCCACAGGATCATCTTGGTATCACAACTGAATGTTCCTGAGTACCAACTATGAGCAAAGTCATCATGAAGGGTGATGTGGGTGGGAGAGGATGAGAGACTCAGTAGCAAACCAAAATCCCAATCCTCAAAGAACAAGGATGAGAAAGGAAATTAATTCATTGTTTTACATCACTGCAAACAGAAGCAATCACCTTAACTTTCTCAAATTCTCTCAGTTTTCCATAATCACAGAACAACATCAAATCATTTACATATCCCTACACTTTACTTCCTATATTCAGCACTTAAATGTCTAGCCAATCATTTCACTCCCATCTTAAAATATGTAAACTAGTGATTTCCTGCCTCACGGGCCACATTCCACATCAGCTTGTGTCATATACACAGTTCATACTTATTTTCTCCTCTCCCTTTACAATACACCTGGTTTCCCCTTTCACCACCCCAATTGACTTAACATTCAATTACACACACACACACACACACCACACACACCCATACACACAACCCCTCTTCTGTTACAACCTTTTTTCCTTTGCAGATGTGTTGCCAATTTCTTACCTCGCTCACAGGTCGTATTCATTTTATTCCATCTTCCTGTACAAACCATACTTCGTCTTTTCTTTTTCCATAAATTTTTATTGAGGTTAACACCAGTTTATAACACTGACTGGTCTCAGGCATACAGTGTTATAAATCGACACCTGTATACTCCAGGTCATGATCACTACCAACAGTCTGGTTTCCATCTACTACCATACAGTTGACCCTGTTTTTCCATTTTATCCCCGAGCCCTCGAGCCCCTCTCCTTTTTCTATAGAACGATCAAATTCTTACTCCAAGAACAGCTCATGCAAGAAGCTGTTCACTGACTCCACTGTCAGGGGACTGTCCGCTGGGTATGCTCACGCCTTCTTGCGCTGCTCCTCCTCTCACTTGTTAGAGGAACAAGCTCAAGTCTTCCTTCACATAGCATAGTAGTTCTGCCAGCAATGGTGACTTTAAAAACTAAAGGACATAGCTCACCACAAATGTACACACATTTAAGTTTTCAAGCTAATGGTGTTTTTAGGCTTCCCAAACCCCTGAAACCAGCTTCTACCAGCTACAGTCTTACAAGTCAACTAAGAAACACCAATTTCCCAAGTATAAGCATCCTATATTATTTTCAGGCTATGAAATGGGCTACAGTTTAAAACAGACTAAAACATTTCACTCAAGAGTCTTGTTTCCAACACAGACTGAACTCCATGCTAATTATTATAAATAATCAAGGACAGTCATTGTTAAAGTCAGTACAGACCCACAACATAAACAAGGCTACTTTTAAGATTTTTAAAGTTCTTTCAAAAGCTTTTTAAAACTAAATTCCACAGTATACTCAGTTTCTATAACCTAATAAACATTTCCCCCCTCCTTTTTCATGACTATCATTCTAATTTCTTTTTTCTTAATATTTATTTATTTATGCATACAAGAACTGGGGTACAGGCCAGAATCGCCGGAAGTGAGAGGATCCACCAGACAAGAGTGGGGAGCAGAACAGGCAGAGTGACTGAAACACACTGCTGAGGGGAGCAGTGAGTGGGCAAGGCAGGAGAGATCTGCCGCGCCATGTGGGTCCCCTCCCAGGCTGGCAACAGGGATGGAACTCATGCTGTAGTGGCTGTGGTTTGCTTCATAGTGCATTGCTTAACTCACTGCGCCACCACGGAGGGCCCCTAATTTCTTTTTTAATATATCATGTTATAAGGTCCACTGCATGGCTGACAGAGGGACTGTGTGGCTAAAAGTAAATGCAAATACAAGGTTATGAAATTTTTGGTAATAGTCCTTGAATGGGTTTCAGGGTAATTCTCTGGTGGAATAAAAGGATGGGGAAGTGGCAGGGAGATTTCTTGGGGGAGAAAAAAATAAGACAAAGAAAACACAGCTGTTTAGCAGTTATTCTCAGACATAGAGGTCCAATGCCAATACTGAAATCTTGTTCCATCAGTCAGTCAGGTTAATCTCTTTGGAATCTTAGTTTCCTCATTTGTAAGTAGAATGTTATCGTAAGTGCAAAGGGTGGCTCAATTTTCCTTTATTCCCTGGAGAACATGGATTTGATCCAGCAATGTTAATACATTCAAAAGGTGGAAAAGGCCTAGATAGATATATCTTTTATGCACTCCAACCCTATAACCATACATATGTCAAACAGTACTTACTTTATCATGTTTATCCCTTTACAGTGTCAGAATAAGGACTATAATTTACATGTAAAGATGACTGGCTGGAGTTTTATTACAGTCATGTACCACACTGTGACGTTTCAGGCAACAACACATAGCAGTCACCCAGAATTCCAACATTAGCCACAGCAGCATCATACATGTCAAGTTTATCTCATGTCTTGATAGCACTCTTTTCCTTTGTACATGATTTTGTTCATCATACCCCTCAAGCATACAAAATCCACTCCTAAGGTTGTGTTCACACTATGTTGATATTATCTAATTACACATTTCTCACAATGTATCCCTGTCACTAAGTTACACATGACCACATTACAATTTAAGTCCTCATAGGGCTGTGAAGGGAAATGCAACTAACTGAAGCACATAACATAGTGCCTAAAGATTCAATTATACTATAGTAGAGGATAGTGGCTAAGAGTCATGAACTTAGATGCAAGATTGAGAGAAATGGAATCCTGGCCATGACACCTATTAGCTACACAGTCTAGGTTGAACTGTCATTTCCTCATCAACAAAATGGGGATAAAAGACTTGTAAGAATTCACTCAACTACTTATACCAAAGCCTGGCACATAGTAAACACTCAAGATACTTGCAAAATCATTGATATATTTCAGAATAAATCATGCCCTTAAGATTTACCTAAATATGGGCCTCCCTGGTGGGGCAGCATGTTGAGCACCGCACTGTGAAGCATCAGCAGCACAGCAGCACAATTTTGATCCCTGGCCAGGAAGGGGACCCACATGGTGCACATGACCTCACCTGTCTCACCCACTGCTCCCCTCAGCAGTTTATTTCCATCAATATGCCTATTCTGCTCCCTACTCTGTCTCTGGTGAATTGGAGCACCTCCCGCGTCTCTGGCCTGTACCCCAGCTCTTGTATGCATACATAAATCTTGAAAAAAAAAACTTACCTAAATATAGTATTTGAGCAGAAAGGATTATTAGGTGCTATGCTAAAAGAGAAAGAGTACAAGTTCAATTCCATGTAGTATGTACCAGAGGTACTTTATTTTTTTTAAAGATTTATTTATGCATACAAGAGCTGGTGTACAGGCCAGAGTCCAGGGAGGTGAGAGGACTCACCAGAGACAGAGTGGGGTGCAGAACAGGCAGATCGACCGAAATACACTGCTGAGGGGAGCAGCGGGCAAGACAGGAGAGGTCTGCAACGCCATGTGGGTCCCCTCCCTGGCTAGCGGCAGGGATCGAACTCATGCTGTAATGGCTGCGGTTTGCTTCATAGTGCGTTGCCTAACCCACTGCGCCACCAGGGAGACCCCAGAGGTACTTTATTTAATCAAATGTAAAGTCCTATGAATTTTAAGAAGTCCCCAATTTCAGAAATTAAAATGTGAAAAAATATACATATTAGAATCAAAGAAATGCTGTAGAAATAGGGCCTCCCTGGCACTGCCGGTTAAGCAAATCATTATGAAGTAGCTGCGACAGTGTTCGACCCCTGCCTCCGGCCAGGGAGGGGACCCACATGGCGCAGCAGACCTCTCCTGCCTCACCTGCTGCCTCCCTCAGCAGTGTGTTTCAGTCAGTCTGCCTATTCTGCTCTCCACTCTGTCTCTGGTGAATCCTCTCACTGCCCTGGACTCTGGCCTGTACCCCAGCTCTTATATGAATAAATAAATCTTAAAAAGAAAGAAATGCTGTAGGAATAAAAATTAGTGATGTCAATGCTAAAAAGGTTGATAGGAAAATTCAAATACCAGTGCAGCTACAAAAAAATTTGTGCCTGCATCTGAATTGGGTCTATGCTTTAAAATACAAATGAAGAGAGGTGAATAGAGGTTGGGGAAACCTTATCAGGTTAAGTAGCCCAAATAGTGGGGACATTAGGTACAAAGTTACAAAATAGATGACTATATTTAGTTGCTGCAGAGCAACTGGATTGGTGGGGTACATGGTGGGTAGGGGGAGAAAAGTAAAGGGAAGAGATGGTACATAGAGATATGACTGGAAATGAACCTTAATTTTTAGGTCAGTGGTTCCACTGACTTGTATAGAAACATTACTTATTACATGCAACTAACCTAATTAATTCCTTGACATAACTGACTGAACTAATATAACAGAATTTTGATTAAATGAACAATCTTATTACTAGCTGGGTCAGATAAAAGGGCTTCTCTTCTTTATCCCTCTGGTGCATTATAGCTTCCCTGACCACTTCAGTTATGAAAGACTCTAAAATTTTCAGGCATCAAAGCACTCCCAACTTTGAAAAGCATAGAATACAAAATGAATAAACACGTGAGTAGGAAAAGTAGACATACATACATGGCAGCATGGACCTATGAACAAGAATCCTGAATTTTTGAAGTATTCATAACCTTGTCTATCAAATGAAGACCTATGAGTCTTGGTGTGTTTGATTTTTAAACAGTTCAAAGGAACAGGTTGAAAATCATGGTCAACGGGCCCTCCCTAGTGGCACAATGGGTTAAGCAACGCACTATGAAGCAAACCGCAGCCAATGCAACACGAGTTCGATCCCTGCCCCTGGCCACAGAGGTGACCCACATGGTGCAGCAGACCTCTCCTACCTCACCTGCTGCTCCCCTCAGCAGCGTGGTTTCAGTTAATCTGCCTGTTCTGCTCCCCACTCTCTCTCTGGTGGATCCTCTCACCACCTGTACCTCTGGCCTGCACCCCAGTGCTTGTATGCATAAATAAATAAAATCTTTAAAAGAAAATCATGGTCAACATTTTACAAATACGTAATGTCTCAAAGAGAAACCAATTTTTCATGCTTCCAGTAATTACTTTCAATTTTGTTTTCAATTCAGTATTTATGGTTTCTAAACCTTAAGTTTCCAAGGATGAGAAATTTAATTTTATTACATTTCTTTTTCATGTTATATTTAAAATACATAAAAATGGACATTTCTGCCTACATTTGTGAACCTCTATGGGGTAGGAGCAGAAGCAGGTTTTAAGTATCAGTGGCTATTTCTGGCACACCAGAGTTCCTCCGAAATTCTGTGAAGAACTTATTCACATTTTGTCTTTCCTTTTACGTGCAAATAAATACTTGCTTATCCACTCAAAAGACATGTAGGGCCAACATATTCTGGGATTCCGAACAATTAATGGAGAGCTCCATAAGCACTGAGTGGAACCCAAATCACTAAATAGAGGACTATCTATTCTTGGGAAACAGCAGGGTTTGGTTTAGTTGGCAACACTTCTGGCCTCTGATCAAGAGGGCACTGTCTCATATTTCACATAAGAACTACAGTTTACAACCCTTGCTACACTCCTATGGAGTAACTCGAGAGGTATTGAATGACAGTTCCAACAAAAAGTAAGTATCTAGTAAAACTATATATCTAGAAATATAATATGGAAATAAATTAGATATGCTAATCTTTTTTTTTTTTTTTAAAGAAACTGTGCTTAGAAATGGGGGTAACGAGGTGTAGAAGAGAGAAAGAGTATGTTTTGGCCAAAGATAAGATAAATGAACTTATTTCATAACTACATCGACAAATGCTTTTTAAACACCATTTTGTTTTAAAAAGTATAGGATAATATATACAATAAAGATTTTATTAAAGGTAAACTTCTTGTCTCTAAGTATTTCTATTAAACAATTTAACTTCACACTAGGGTGGCAGGCTAAAAATACAAGAAAAAATTTTCCAGAAATGAGAGGTTGTATCAGATGATTTCATGTGGACAATCCAAATGCACACAACTCAGACAGGGTGGCACCAAGTGATTAACAGCCCTTTACAAAAATAGATAAATAATGTTGCAATACATGAGCTCCCATCTGAAACACTATACTGAATTCCTCAAAGCAGAAGCTTATTCTATTTTTTAAAAATAAGCAACCTAGTAAAATCAATAAGCCTCATTAAAACTAATTCAAGAAGTGTCTTAATTTTATTTTTTATTTATTTTAAAGATTTTATTTATGCATACAAGCACTGGGGTACAGGCCAGAGGTGTGGGGGATGAGAGGATTCACCACAGACAGAGCAGAGAGAACAGGCAGATCAACGGAAGTACACTGCTGAGGGGAGCAGTGAGCACAGCAGGAGAGGTCTACCATGCCATGTGGATCCCCTCCCTGGCCAGCAGCAGGGATCGAACTCGTGCTGCAGTGGCCGTGGTTTGCTTCATAGTGCTGCACCACCAGGGAGGCCCCAGAAGTGTCTTAATTTTAAAAGGTCCTAAAGGTTCTAAGTTTCCTCAAAACTATTTTTTTCCCCTACTTAAAATCATGTAATTAAATATTTTATTCCTGTGGAAATAATTCAGCACTAAGATCATTAAAACTTTGTAACTTGAACTTATTTTGTGCACAGTTGGGGAACACTTATCTGTATGTGCAGGTATACCAATTTTCTCTATTAGGCTATGAATTTTCAGTTTTCATTAATAATAGGCTTGACTGGTAGCATAATTTTTTAAGTCCAAATCCCTGGAAGCAGCAGTCTACCCAAGCAGTATTCCTATCTTTTCTCTCAGTGAATGGCCAGTGCTGAATACCTTTACCACACACCTGAGGGCTCCACATTTACCTAGCCTTCTTAACACCTATTTATAATGAATGCCACTTTATCTTAGTCAAAAATCATTCCCATTGTTTAACATTCCAAGAAGTGGGGAATTCCAACTAGTACAGTTCCACTAAAGAAGTTGAAATAAATGAGTCAATTTTGATACTGCTATTGTTTTCATAATTATATAAAAACAGAGCAATGCAAACCTAAATGAAATAAAATCCTAACGCAATCAATATATAAATACTAACACGTAATTGGTTAAACTAATAAAACACTGGTTTTCAGATAGAGCCAGATAGCTCTGTAACTTCTCCTGTAGTGACCTGCTCTTAGCAATAAACAAAGCCAAGTATTAAAGGACAATATTCTTCACATGTGATGTGCAATCACACTACATTATCACAAATATGTTTACATTAATAAAGAAAACATATCAGCAGTATCGGGGGAGGAGTGTTCTGGGTAAGCTTCCACATCTATAAATAAGGAACAACAAAACTCACAACTTAAAGTCTTCAATAATATGGAGGAGTATACAGTCTTTTCAATTCATTCCACCACTGTTAGTTAAATGGATGCATTTATCATTACCACTAACGAAGCTACTGAACAAGCAGGAAATTCAAAGTGCCATCATTTCTTTTAAGAAGCATGGTAAAGAAGTTAATGGGTCCCAGTTTAACTGAACAAGTGTTTTATTAATCACCAAATGAGCATGATGTATTAAAAGGATATTATGTATGACAGTATAGATTCAGCAAGTTCCACAAAAAAATTGAAAAGAAAAACTTGTGAGACCAAAGCAAAATCTGCTTATGAAGATTTAAAAAAATTAGCAGATTTAACAGAATTAGCTTGTGCTTTGGGTTGGGTAAGCACAAGTAAGCATTCAAGACTTTAAAGATGTTATCCAATGTAGTACAAAAAAACAAAATCTACATGCTCAAAAGGAAATTTCTTTAAAATTATATCTAAGTATATAAACCACTACATTACTCACAAAATAGTAACACTCCATAAATTGGAATATATAAAACAACTAAACAATCACCAGCAAATTGTTGGCAATGAGTCAAAAAAAAAAATCCCAGCTGTATTAATCAGGTCAAAGTTATCACTGACTATAAAGAACAGATTTGGAAATATGTGTAAAGTGTCTGGGCCATTATAGCTGACTACAAACAGCCCTTTGCCCAGAAAGCTTAAAAAAAAAACACCTTTTTCTGGCATTCAGGGATGGTGGATACCTCTATGTTTTTGTGCTAACAGAGGAGATACAAATGATAAAGAACTAGAAGTTTAAAGCTCAAATCTCATTTTTAGAATTGAATGGGTAATATAATAAAGGTCAGTATTTTCCCAAACAGAACTAGTATTTCTTAAACAGTTTGCATTCTTAACAAAAGTATACCACCAAAACTAATCATTGATTCTTTATCTAAAAAGGCTGACCCTCTCTTTCATTCCTTCAGCCCTGAATATCAACTCCCTTGTTCATTTCTACCTAAATCCAATTGTCACTGATAAGAACCTCTTCATTTTCCTCCACAGTTAAATCACAGTTAAGAAAAATCCCTCCTCTGAAAATAATGCTCCTATTGATATTACCAATGTTTATGTTTAATGTTGATATTACATATTAAACTTAGCAAATTTTATGCTAAACACAAAACAGTGTAAGTAAAAAAAAATCTATCAAAAAAATTTGATATATATAAAGAGAGCATTCGTGTGAATTTTTTCATTGATTTTCACAGCACTTGAGAGGTGGAAAATGGCTTAAAAACCATATATTCCAGTCCACCAACTTTATGGATGAGGAAACCAAAGCTCCTTGAACAAGTCTGTAAACCAACCAGTCAACCTGTCAATTAAACACTTAACTACATGCCAGGTTACTCCAAGTGCTGAAATGCAGAGTGAACTCAATGGGTCTTGAGAAAAAACAGGTGGAGAGAGAAGGAAGAGCAGTAAGGCAGCTAAAATTCAAACAAGAAGGAAAACTTTTTTTTAACCAGATACAGAATTTTACTAAGTCACACCCTGTCAAGTTACAAAACCATTCACAAATAAAGCAAAGTCAACAAAAGGATTTCGTATTCAGTCTAGTATAAAACCCTATCCTATCAAATCCTATTCATCCTCCAAATACAACCAAACATCAAAACTCCACACAACTCCCTCCAAAAGGCATCTCTGGTCTGGGTCTGTTACCTACACTTCTTCGAGCTTATCTACCACAGGTGTGGCAGGCTACTGGTTATGTTCTATTTCCAACTAATTCACCCACCTGCCCTCCTAACTGTGGATGGGGCCACACAGCACTCAAGCACGTTATGTAGCTCAAGCACAGTGCTAAAGCTTTCTGAGGGCATCAAAACAGATGACAGGAACCCATGACTGGGAACATTTAAAGGCAATTCCCAACATTTGGGGAGTGAGCAATTAATATGTGCTGCCACTACGCCAAATGCAGGAGTACGACAGCACCAAGTCTTTAAGTGAAGACGTGTTCCCAATGCAGACATGGTCCATGAAAAGCCAGGTCAGGGGACTCTAAGGCAAACTGGAGCCAGAAAAAATCTAGAAAGACATCCTAGGGGAATAAAACCTGAGCTGAATTTTGGAAGTTGTGTTTCATTCAAATAAAACAGATTCTGGAAAAGGAGTAGGTGGCGGTCAAGAAATCCAAAAAACACTTCCCAAAAGTTATCATTTAACTAAACAGAAATTTCCTAAATCTCAACACAGAACTAGGATGTTTCCCTCAATTTTGTTACAAATGGCAACATGATTTTCACCCATCTAACTGTGAGGTCCAAGAGTATTAATCAGGATTGGGGTGCTATTTCTTAAAGGTGTAATTTAATTTGGGAGACATCCTACTATGGTATTTCTTTTCTCCTTTTAGTTTATATTATTTGTTATCATGGGTTCTTTTGTTAGCTTGAGAGGGCAGGGTCAGAGTAATAACTGAGCTATTACTCATCTCTTATAGACAATGCTTATCTATTTTTGAAAGTCATTTCAAATATCCTAGATTATTAAAGTTAATCAAATGTCAACACTCAACAAATCTGAATTAAAATTTTAATTCTTATAACACAATTTCTGATCCTATCAAATAATGCTTTCTTAAAAATCTTAGGTATTGTTAAAAACCATTTTTTTTTCAATTTCAATTTTTCCTGAAACCAAATCCAGAATAACAAGCTAGTAAATTTTTTAATGGATAAAGAATACCAAAAAACAATGGCAAAGTTTTTTAAGATTACCAACTATCATAAAGAAAAGCTATGTTCTTTAAAGTTTGACACCAGGGGCCTCCTTAGTGGCATAAGGGTTAAGTTAAGGCCAAGCACTGCAGCCCTGGCCAGCTAACCCACATGGCACATGTGTCACTGTCTTGCTCACTGCTCCTCTCAGCAGTTTATTTCAGTCTTATCTGCCTGTTCTGTTCCCCACTCTGTCTCTGGTGAATCCTCTCACCCCTTGCACCTCTGGCCTGTACCCCAGTACTTGTATGCATAAACAAATCTTTTTTTTTTTTGAAGTTTGACACCAGAGAGTAGAAAGACTGTAAAATTAACAGGTAAAGATGTCCTATTTGCTATCAAAGCCCTATTAACTTAATCATGAGCAGACTGAAGTGCACTCATTTTGAGATGTGTACTATTACCTATCAAGTATAATTTCTGACCACACATACATACTCCAACAGATAATCCAGTTTCATTTCTTGATGCTGAAAAAAAGTCATGTGATGAAACCATTTTTAATATTTCTATCCCTCTTTAAAAAAAACAACTATAGGAAAAAGAATGTTTTCATAGAGAGGTGGCAAAAGTTATCTAAAATTGGAAAATCAAGTCTCCTGAAATATACACTCCTGGTCTAAAGAATGTATATATCAAGTTAGAATTCCTTAGTCAGACAACGCCCAACATCTGTTTTTCTGAGTTTAAGAAAACTGCTGTTCAAGTTCTGCATTTGATAAGAGATCTGATTTTCATTAACTAAAAGAGGGTGGGGAGAATCATTGTATCTTGGGATACTTAACTAGTTCCTGAAAATTGAAAAACTAGTTCATAGCCTTAACAGCTTAATAACCTAGTTGTTAAAAAGTGAGTTTCCAATGCTTGAGACCCTCTTAAAGAGACAGCAATGGACAACAGTGCAAGAGGACAAATTTTTTGCTAAGCAGTAGTCAGCTCCCTCCACACTGGCAGCAAGGCGGATGCCGGAGACCAGGGCGTGTAATCACTGACTTGCTCAGCAACTTTGCTGTAATGGCTTCAAATTGCAGGCCTGAGGAAATGCTCCATAAATAGCTGCTCTTTTTTTTCTTGTAAAGCACTTCATAGACCCAATACAACTCCACTACCAAAAATGGAGGCATCTCCAAGGATCTTTAAAAAAAGTAAAGAACATACAACTAGGGCTATCCTACTATCCATGTTACCCACTTTGGGAGTATGAATCACAAGGCTGAAATCTGATTCACTGTTTAAATTCAACTTTTAAGCAACAAAAACTAGAATAGATTCAGTCAGCTTTTACAATACAGAATTTCATGATGAGGGAAAGGAAATGTTTTTATAGGCCTTCAGAAAAAAAAATTGCTTAGTTTTGAAATTAAATGATTAAGAATGTGTTTTCACTAACTGCCTTTAATTTTCATTCATAAGCACCCTAGAAACCAACATGCATATGCTGTGGTCACAGAAAACAATTCTGGGGAACAAAAACCACGTAAATAGAAATACAGTCTAAGGTCACTGCCTCCTGCAGGACTTTATTATACTCATGTATATTTATTCACATATAAACAACTCAATAATTAACTTATTAACCTGTAAATTAACTCAAAAATGTAATCTATCTATTAGCAAAAATAATGAAGATTTTTCTCAACTTTACTGAATTCAGGTAGGGAAAGAATGCAGTCATGTGACCAAATCAAACACAAGTCAGCAAGGAAATCCAGGTCCCATTTCTGCTCTACAGCTTTCCATGTGAGGTCATGCTTAATTAAGTTAACGTAAAGGTAAACAAAATGAGATTGTTTTTCATAAATACCAGAGTTAAGTTTTAGAGGATAATGGTAACCAAAATCTCCATATTCTCTCTAACCCATTAAATGGTTTAAAAAGACTTGAATGATTTGAAGGAATCTCAAAATGAAACACCTACTACTTATACATTACTCACAAAAAATGAGATTGATTCTACATTTTTACAGTATGAACTATTTTCCAATGACATTAAATTCTACTCCAAGATTTTTAGGTTCCAAATGATAGATAATCATCTGACTTTAACATTATTTTTCATAAAACTTCCAAACCAAGTGCCTCAATTTTTTGCTGTTACCCCCATCAAGAGCAAAGTTTACTTCTCAAACCTTTGAATCTGGGCTGACCTTGGCACATAACTCAATCAACATAATTTAACAGAAGTGACACTGTGTGATGGTCTCAGGAGGCCCTGCAGCGTTTGCCTTCATCCTCTTAGAAGACTCCCTCCAACATGAAGGAGACCTAGTCTACACTAGGAATGTGAAAGACCTCCTGGTACACAAAAGGCCATGAGTACACACTGCGGATGGCAACTACCTACCAGTTAGGAAAGCAAGTGTCAGACGGAAACCTAACTGCTGACATCCAGGTTCCATAGTTGGGAGAAATAAATTTCAGTTGTTTGAGCTACCCAATCTATGGCTTTTTGTTATGGCAGCCAGATATGACTAAGACAACCAGTAATAGCAAATGACCTCCATGTGGCTTACTGTAAAACAAAGTTGAAATCTTAACAGTCTAATGTTTTATGAACAACTATATTCATTTCTTAATTACTAACATTCCTGAAACTACTAACTTCCTACCAAAACCATATTAAACTGAGTTGAGGTAATGAATTCTCACTACCCTGTGTCCCATGGAAGTTATTAATAAAGTAAAATTCCTAGACTTTAAAAAAAAACTTGTAACTGTAACTTATGATGTGATAAATAAAGCATCTGCTTTGTTTTATAATCTATTTTGATAGTTATTAACAAGCACTATTAATGTTTACTTGGTTCTGATAATATAAAATGGATTATATTATTTGTTCCTACTTTAGCAAAACAAATTCTACAGCTTATTTTGGAAGGAAAAGCAAAAAAAAGCTACTTATTTAATAAAGGTGTATACTCATATACATGGAAGAAACCCAGCATAATTAACTTACCCACATGGCTTCAGACACCATCTAAACCCACCCCCCCACAACCCCCCCCCCCCCCGCTTAGCTCAGCAGGGGGTGGTGTATCAGCTAGAGAGTTCACCAAGAAAGTAGACAAAGATATACAGCTTATTTTAAAGTATTGATTAAATGTCTGAAAAGTGACTATTTCCGTCTTCAGCAGCTTTCCCATTCAACTTTAAAAAGGAAATTTTAACTTTTACACCATATATTGCTACTGTGAACCAGTATCTAAAATAAAGGGTCTATATTCACTCGGCATAAACTATTTTATTTGGTAAACATACATTTGAGCTCATTTACAAAGTACCAGAAATATGAAAGTAATCCCTGTCAACCACTATTTTCTGACAAATAATAGTATAAAAAAGGAGACCTAAAAAATTTTAAATGGGTTGTAACATCAAACTTTAAAAATATATACAGATACAGGATATAACCACATTTGACAATATTTATTTAACTCATGGCCCTCAGATCTAAAATACTTTTCCCAGCACTGTAGAAAACCAATTTTTAATAAATTGGTTTAAAAAAATCTTTAAATCAATTTCAATTTTTTTGACATTAGAATTCTTTTTTAAAAAATGCTCAAATGTCATAGTGCAGATTTAACAATTACCAAATTTTATTTTGATGAAGGAATTTCTTAGTATGTAAATATCACTCAAGGTGGGAATGGCAAACCATTTGGCAGTTCTGACATAAGCTTTGACTCCCTGCCTTTCTACTCCACATTCATTAAATTGAATATGCTAAGCCCAAAAACAAAACCTGAGTAATATATCTCTTCCCAAGAGTCCAGTATTTACTGTAATTATCACCTCATTACGTCTCCGATGAATTCCTTAAAGAATAGTCTACTCATAGGTTATCACTTTTACACCCACCAAATTTTACTTCATATTCATTTAATTCTCAGGTAGTAAAATATTCATTGTTCATGGAGTAAACCTGTTATACCCTAAAGTAAAACAATTGTTCCCTTATATGCCAACAAAACCAAGCAGTATTTTTTTTAAAACAGTTCTAGTTATTTGAGCTTAATAGTAAGTTAACTTTAGGATACACAAAATATACATTATCTAGCTGGCATCTTTTTTGGTATGGAGTTGCATGCCAAATTAAAAGCATGGACCACAGGCATTAATCTAGATGACTATCAACCAACAGACTGAAACAAATAAATAGTTTAAGGAAGTCATCTGCCAATAAATACAGCAAGAGCTATATACAGAATGCTGAACAAAGAGGCAAGATCTATCTCTAGTGAGTTTGTAATTAGTGAACCTCAACAGCTTCTCTAGTGAGAGGTAGTCACAAATGACAAGGCAAACAGAATGACGTGCATCAACTCAGTCTTGAGACCTATCCAGTCCATCAAGACATATTATTCTTGTCCCAACTTCACATAATAGAACCAGAAAACCCTAAAACAACGCCCGTTACAGAGAGCCAAGGGGTCAGTGACTGTTAAGCATAGAGTATGCGCAAAGACAACAAAGTGCAAGGGAGAAAGGAATACCAGCTCCTCAACGCAAGCAATGCAATGCACAAGACCTATGGGTCTTTTTTGAGAAAATTACCGTGTTTGTAAATAGGCCACTCACAAGTAAGTTATACAAATTCTTACCCGTGGTGTGATGGGCAATAACTGAAAACCAAAGAAGAGTCAGGCACACAAAGGGCTTTGTCTTCAAATGCTGAGGACAGTGATAATGATTTTATGTATTATTAACTACAGTTACCCTGTCACCCATAAAAAAGGTCTGTACCAGTTCTAATAGAAGAGTCTGCACACGCTCCAGCTGGAAGGGGTTAAAAGTGATTCCATTACATCATCTGGAGCCCATCCAAACTAGACGATTTCAGAAACATAACCTCTATCAGTCTGAACATGTGTAAAGGAAAAACAGAAACATCTGTATTTTAGCCAACTCTTCCCCAGAGTTACTCATGAAAGGCCAGTAAATTTAATTGTGATCCCATCACTGGTAAGGCTTAGTTGCTGGTAGGGTCTTTAAAAATCTCTATTCAGCTAATTTCTACACTTAACACTTGGTTATGTAACAAACCGATTCTACATATTTAATAACGATGTATTTGATTTATTCTATTTCTCCATACCATTCAACATTTTAATTCCTTTTACCACCCAGAAGTATCTACCTTTTGGCTACATTTAACCCTCTCCTCTGACTCTACAGTGCTCTGGTCTGGTTTCACACTGGTCACTTAGTATTTTTATAAAAAGGGCTGCTTCCTCTTCCCACAAAAGATTTCCAAACGTAAACATTTTTTACCTCATTAAGGCAGAGAGACAGCTAAAACAGTGGACCCATAGAAAATTAACAACAAAGGATCCTAACATATCTCAGTGATCACCTATGGGTGAATCTACTTTAACCTAAATCTAGTCTTCATGAAATCCAAGCTACTTACCTCTCTCCATAGTTAAAGGTAAAATTACCTTTAAGATAATTTTTCAGGTCATCTCACTGAGACTAAGCAATTACAAACTCCCTGAAGAGAGATCTTGCCTGATACCTAGCCATGAGCAGAGACGAAGTTCACACGGAAATGTTCTCTATGTTGTTATTCTATAACATCTACAATGGCCTACTGAAGGCTGAGGAGAGGCTAGTCTTCTGAGCTATCTATTAAAGAGCACTTGCCAGAGAAAAACAACCTAAACTAAGATAAAACCAATTTATCTATCTCTGGGGATTAGTCTACATTAAAATTAATGACAATTACAGAATTAGTTTGGATATGCACAAATATTTTCTTTATCCTACCACCAACCATACTGATAAAAAGTAGGTGGGAAGAAGACAAACACATGATAATTCTGAAGTTCTTTTACTTTAAAGTCCTTCGTTTTGAAAGCTGTATATACTAGATTAAGAACCTTAAAATGACACACAAATAGAAATAACTCCAGTATCATATAAACAATAAGAATTAACTCTCCAGTCTCTACACCCCTTCATACTTTCTCAGAACCCAAACTCTTTGAACAAAATTCATATACATTCCAATGCGAAACACCAGTTTCTTCAAGAAAATCTAACACATGAAGATATAAACAAGCAAAACTAACACCATAGACACAAACATAATTGACTCCAACATCTGCCTGGTTAAAACATTTACTTAAGTGTTTATTAAAAAAATGATCGTGTAATATTTAAGTCAAATCATATGAAATGGTCATCACTGTTCACAAATACATATGACAAATGCATATAGTCAACCTAATAATTATAAATTGAATTCACAAAAATTCAGCCTATATAATTTTTGAAAATGCTATTATATGCCCCCTCATCCGGCCCAAGCAGGAGGTGGGCAAGTTATTTTTCAGAAAAATGAACCAAAAGGCTGAGGATTCCAATACCTAGCCATGAGCAAAGTACACACTGAAAGTCTGGTAGTAAGTTTTTCCACACCCATCACAGAGACATGGCCCTGGCAGACTTTTATCTGGAGAAACTGGCCACTACAAGGAAACTTAAACTAAGAAATTGACATTTGGCCCTTCTTCAACCTGAAGGCCTAGAATGGGTTCTATCACTCTCCAGTGAAGCCCACATAGAACATGGAAAGCAGAAGGAAATTTTAATAAGAAACACCCACTATAATTTCCTCAGAGTGCTATTTAATACAACCATGAAATAAGAACAGTATGCTATTAAAAATAACAGAGGAGCAATGAACTCAGAAGAAATTAAGAATAATTTTTTGGAAAAAGAAAAAATTAACTGAAAAATTAAATGCCAAATTAGAAGGAATCTCCCAAAAATTATAGTAAAAGGCTAAATGAAATAGGGACAAAAGATAAGAAAGCTAACAAATTATTTGAACTAGAGGCTTCTCCATTCTGCAGAGAAAAGAGACGAAACAGACTGGGAGAAATTATCCAGGAACTAGTAAGTCTTTCTGAGGACTGAAGAATAACTTGGGCAATTGCACTGCAAATCTTAAGAGGGCACAGCTCACACTGAAGTCTGAGGTGCCAAACCATGCAATCTTTACCATGAATTTTAAAAAAATACAAACACATCATCAAATTTAAGATACCCCAAAGATAAATTTTAAAAATACTGAAATTCCCAAGGAAACAAATTTGGGTTAACTTTTCAGTAAGAAACTCAGAAGTTAGAGTAAAATGGGGCAACCCCTTTGAAATTCCAAGGAAATTTTATAATATTAATATTGAATTCTACAACCAATTGTCCATCAAATGTCAATGGACAGAGATATTTTTAGACATAAAAGACCAAAACAGTTGCCCACCATGCACATTTTTTCTCAGCAAATTCCTGGGAGACAAACCTGTTCTAACAGCGAACAAATCAAGAAAGAGAAAACTAGTAAATGGGGTATTCCAATCAAGAGTAGTGGTAGTGCAGGGCAGAGACAGGGAGGAAGTCTCAGCAGGACAGCTCTGAAGAGCCTCAAAAGCAGCCCTTTAACCCAAAGCAGAAAACAAAAGACTGTGGGAGGTGGGTCTCCAAGAGGCCAAAAAGCTACAGAAATACAATGACAAAACAAGGCATTGACAATTCCAAGAAAATACCAGTTAGTTGGCAAACTCATACACGGTTCAGCTTCAGCAGACAGTAGAAAGTATTAAAAATGTAAATACACTTTAAAAAAAATCAAAGTAATTATACTGGGAATATTAAGGGGAAGAAGTATTTGGGGCAATGTAGGTAATTCAAGAAAAAAAGTGTCATATATTTTATAAATATAATATTCAAAATGGAGTGCAGGAATCTCAAAGGAGTTACTGTGAATGCAAACCAGAGAAAATGAAAAGTGGGGTCAGAATTGCTCCTTTTCATTATTAGAACTAAATCTATGTATATATTACTCCCCTAAAACTTAAATTTAAACTATATACAATATAAATGCAAGTATCTTCAAATACCCCCACTGTCAGAATTTAGATGTCTTCTTCCCTACTTTCCTTTTGCATTTTCCAATGTTCTAGTGAGCATGTGTTACTCTGAAAATAAAAAACATACCTTATTAAAAAGCCATAAAGTGAAAGAAGAATAATGGGGAAAAAAAGTTTTACAAATATAAAGGAACTCCATTTTCATGCTTTTATCAGGGAAAAAAAAAAAAAAAGATCCACATCAGCCCCTAAACAGGGTTTACTTCCTTCTGGAAAGCCTGTCCCATATGACATTTACTTGAGGATTAAATGAAAAGTCAAATCCCAAACAACTTTTTAGTGCACATTCAATTTTGTGGAAGCACACAGTACCCCTCAGGGTAAGCCTGAGCCCTAATCAAAGAATCTGTACTTACAAAGTTTTCAACCGTGTATCAAAAAAATCTTTCTAAACATACTTACTGTTCAATAAAGGTCTTACTTTAAAAAAAAAAGCTCTCATCACGTTAGGTCAGGGAAGCAATTGTGAAAGACAAAAAAGGGGATTTTAATAAAACGTACTGTCTCCACCAGTCCTAAATTAGGATCCACATGAAGCATTTACGTCTAATGACTAACTAGCCCTGTGAAGAAATACAGAGAAACACACACTCAAGTGAGTTATCAGTTACCCAAAAAAAAGCATTGCAACTTCTTGGTGGAAGAAACACTGGTATTTTAAGAGACCCCTATATGTGTTATCCTGTTATTTTGCAAAATTATTTAGAACATCTTAATATCTGATGCTAAAGATTGATTCTAGTGATGCTAAGACTCCAATGAGGATTAAACTACTGATAATTTTTCCTTATCTAAAATATTAAAGAGAAGGGGGAAAAGGGGCCATTATAATTTATAGCAAACACCTTTGTTTGCTTTTAGAGGGGTCAAGCCCTACACAAATAAAAGTGCTTCCAGGGTGGCAGTACTTGTTCCAGGAAACTCAGTGCTACAGTACTTGAGCAACCAGTCATGAAGCAACTCGTCTTCATAAAAATAGCAATGTCCCTTTCACGGCTTGAGGTTCTGATTAATCCTGGAATCAGAAGCCTTTTCTGTAAGAAGTGCATTGCTTAGTAACCAGAGTTACAGAACCACACAGCTCTTTAAGACCTCCCTTTATATACTGCTACTCAGCTATTATTGAACATTCAAACCATAATTAATGACTAAATTATGCTATTACTAAAGGTAGCAAATTAAGTTTGAATAATCTTAAATCTTAACAACTGATTTTTCAAATGACTTCACTCTGATTTGCCCTAACCCTTCAGTTATACATTTTGACATCTAAAAATTAGGTCGGGTGCAGTCACCTCCCCAAGGATCTTAAAGTATAAGACAATTCTGAATCCTGCTAGTGTTAACTATTTCAGGATGCTTACTTACATTATTTTTCTAACTATAAAGTTCAACATTATTTCATAATTGCAAAAACCTTAAGTTTCCATGATTCAAATATTACATAGGTGTGTTTTAAAAGTTAACATGAGGCTTTTCAGGAGAACAATTTTTTTGATTGTTAGTTTTTTTTTAAAAATTAGCTTACCTTCTTGCAGCCAACAGTTTGTAGTATGTAAACATCTAGTTTGATAACTAAATCTCTTAATCCACACTAAAAATACTGATTACTTTCCCCAGGAAATAAATTAATCTGTCTCTGTATTCTATTCTCTCTGTCACATCCACTATCTTCCAACTGTTTTTCTTCTGTCACTATATTCAAGGGTTCCTCCAGAGTTTTTCTGCCTGAATCACTGTGGCACTGCTGGCCATTCTTCCCTCTGGATGCCCACCCACTGAGCACAAGTAAGCATTTTTTCTGAGAGCTAAGGGCATACTTTCATCTCTCCCCACTCGACCTCAACAGCAAGACAAACAGAGGACGCCCTCTCCTTTAGCTAAGAGGAATACTCTGCGATTTAAACTGGTTTGTTTGTTGTTAGTTGCAGCTTAATCGACATTTAAAGGCAATATTATAAAGCTTCTGATTTTTAAAAGGAAACCATTAACCTGGGTTATATTTAATATATAAGAAACCAGAAAAAAAAAACCAGAATATAGGCATATTATTTCTAAAATACCCTTTCTAAAACGTATAATTTTTACCGTGACAACAAAAGATGTTATGAATTTACAGTTTCCTAAAGTGGAAGAAGATACATAAGATCAAATCATAGTAAGAAAGAGTTTAAATCATGTTTTTTAATTGCTACATTTTTAAGGCAGCTTTAATTAAAATTCTGTAGCATTTGTTTCAAAAATAAAGAATGCAGCAAAAAGAGAATTCAATAATTAGTGATCAACACATCTGCAAAACTAGTTCATTTAATGTTGGAATGATGGCTAACATATAAAAATGAATTGTTAAAATCCTTGAAAAAATACCATTTTAAACTGTGGCTCAAGTATTCACTACAGCTTTTAATCAAATCAGTCACATAAAACCTGGCTCTTCAGGGATTAAAAACTGTGGTCAGTAATTCAAAAACTGATAAATAAAACAAATTGATCTTTTAAAAGCCATTAAAGAACCTTGTAAAAGTAATGCAAATCCAAACTTTTTAAATCACTGGATCAGATTTCTTAAATCAAATTATAAGATCCTATGTGTTACATTGTATACAAAAGTTCTTTGTACATGCTAATAGTTACAAGGTATTAGATTCAATAAAATAAATCTGAGGAGAAAAAAAGACTCCTTGTAACCAGGGATATTATAGAACACTAATTCAGGAAGTTATTCAGCAGCTTATAAAGAAATAGGAAGTTGTTGACTAACTACTTGAAGAAGTATTTCCTGTAGGAAAACTGTAAGACAGCTGAAGAACGCAGCAATTCTCAGAATAATAAAGAGAATTCTTTTTAAATAAAAGCTCAATACACAATGTTGGAGAAATTAGTTTTAAATGGTAAATTCAGTAGAAAAATAATATACATAACAGACTAATAAACTTTTTATATATATTTTACCATCATACCAAAGTTTACATAGGCTGTTGATAAACACAGGCAGTCCTCTCCTTCCACCACATTACTTGCCAAGTTAAGGTACAACTCTTATCCAGATGATCTAAATGAACCAGGCAAGGCTTTAAAAATACTAATCTTGTCCTGCCTATAATCCTTCGGTAATTATGCTACCTTGAAACACAGGCTGGGCAACTTCAAAATTCATTCATCTATGGTCATAAGACAACAATAAACTGTTTCCAAAGTCAACATTTCTAAGTTTTCAATCAAATTACATCACCTTGCACATCTGGACCACTTATTGTCAGATTTCTTCCTGCGAAGTATAAATCTCAATAAACTACATACTTTGTAAATTATAAGTTAATTGCAGCAAGTATCTAAAAGGATATATAGTAAGATATAATTTTTGATTGCTGAAATGAGTGTACAGTATGCATCTAGTTTAAGACACTCATTCTGTACCTACCTGGCAACCTTTTATAGACAGAAAAAGAAACCATATCAACTGACTGCAAAGAGAGCCTCATTTCAAAACTAGAATAAAAATGAACTCTGACAAAAGCAACTTGGTTCCAAACATTTTGCTTATCATCTTTGACTCATAGCCAGGAAAGATATTAATCTTATTTGCCTGTGCAATGAACAAAAATAAGTGTGTTTGTGACAACTCAAAGAGCCCACATCACCATAAGTAACTAACAAGTGGATATGAACTTCATGTAACTTTTCTCCAAATTGCATACTGTTCATAAAGCAGACAGTATTAACAATATAAAATTTTACAAGCCTGCAGTAGTCATCTTCCATATCAGAACTTATCGGTCCTCTCTATAATTCCTGACAGGTAATAATGTTTCCAGATTCTGTCTGCTTTTACTAATCGAGATCCACCATCAACCTCTGAAAGGTTTGATTCAAGGCAATCATTCCACGGAATTAAAAAAAACAAAACAAAACCCTCGTTTCTTATCATGTGATAAACCTAATTTTACTCCCATGTGAAAGTCCCTCAAAAATCTTAAAGGATAATCATGCTTTATTCCTTCTCTTAAGTTTCTTCTTTCCCATGTGAGTTTCCCTCCACTCCAACAACCATTTCCTATGGTACACTTTTCGTATCCTTTTGATCTACTAACCCTACCACAGGCTCACTCAAGTGGGGCGACTGGGATGGGATGTTGGTGGAATGTGTGTGTGTGTAAACCCTTCATGAATCCACCTATATCCGTATTTTTAAGAGACATTACTTTTCAGGGAAAAATCCATTGGAAACTTAAAAATAAATACAGAGAAAACTTCATTCTGCTCAAAACAAAAAGATCACTCAAAATAACTAAAATGTAGGCAGATGTCATTACAAAATACGAAAGACTAGAAGAGCAACAATGCTGATCTTTAACCTTTTACTTTTAGCCACAAGCATCAACCAAAGAAAACAGCCAAGCAGGCTATTACACTGTTTAAAACCCTCCTTGGGCCAGCATGTGACCCAGCAGGGAGAGGTTCAAAAAAGTACAGCCTTTCTTTTTCCTCCTAACAACCTGGTTTGTTTCCATTCCTTTTCCCTTCAAGACACATCCCTCACAGCTAGCAGCTCTTTCAATCATTTACTTTGGACGTCTGCTTGAGAACAAACGATCTTGCTCATGCAGATGAGTTTGCCAGACTTGTGTGTACTTTCCAGTCTCAGGCCCTTTATTGTTCTGGTTGAAACCTGACCCTTTGAAATGGATACCAAGACACCAAAAAAAAAAAAAAAACGAATTTAAAAAGGAAAAAAAAATTGCAGGAAAAGAGGCAAAAAACTAGAAACTTTTCCTAGATCACTTTTCCCTCTGTTCTCCTCCTATGTACACGTCACAAAACTCAACCTCATGTATTACAAGGCAACAACCTAAGTTGAAAGATGATCAATATAAAATACTAACTAAGAAATATACAAAAAATTAGTACTATTAAGTTATCTGATCATTTAAGTCACACTGTCAAGACAAAAGACTCAACTTGAATTACTTACCACTATTATCTCAACCTTAACATTCTGTAAGCAATATTTCAAAAACATCAATTTCAGTATAATAATTACTTTCAGTTAAGTTTGTATGCACTTAACCCAACAAGTCAGATAAAAATTTTAAGATCTTAAAATCTTAAAAATTTTAGGATAAAATTGTTTTTGTTCAGCTTTAATAAAATTTTACCATTTTGTTAAAATCAAAAAGGCCAATAAAAATAACCCAATGACCTTTTGTTTTCCTAGACTGCTTTTCAAACCTGCTAGTTTGAAAAATGTTTGCCACTTACTGACTAAATATCAAACCTGAAATTTTGTTATTTATCATTACATTTTGGAAAAAACTGTAAGTTTCATCAAACTTACCATATGAGAGCTTACCATATCACATTTCAAAATACTATAAATTTAGACTTCTAAAAACATTTATTTTGGTTATTCATCTCTAGCAATAAAATATTTTTAAAAAGATATACTTTATAAAATCATAGTAGCCCTATAATTCTCACAATTTGAAATTTGTCAGGGTATTCTTTTAGTTTCAAGCTAGGCTAATTAACAGGTTTAGCACAATTTCAAAGTGAGAATATCCAAACTGCCATAAAAGAAAAGAGTATTTATTAAAAGGCTATGAATCAATCGAGCTTTCAAAATATTACAAGGTTTTCAGGTCATTCCATACAGGAAAAAAAAATTGTGTGTCTGTGTGTGTGGGGTGGGGGGGGACTTAGCTTCACATTAGTGTTAAGCAAAAGGAAAAAAAACAAGCGATATCTCATAACTTGATAGCACTTGCTCGCTTCTCCAACCTTTATTTTTCTTAGAAAACAATCTCCTACTTACTTTAAGAAGTATCTCTGACCAGATGAAGTCTTGGCCATCTCCCAGCCTGCCGGCAGAGGTACTTCATCAGGTATCTCAAAAGAAGGCTGTCGGAGGTGTTGAGCTGTGGGTGCAGCTGCTGGGCCAGAGACCACTCCAGTGGGGGTCAGGGTTCCAGGAGATACAGAGCCCTGCGTCAGCGAAGCTGGGGAGGAATGAGCTCGAGTGTGCTGAGGAGTCAGGGCTCCAGCAGTGCCCGTATCAGTACTGGCCTAGAAGGGAAATTAAAGTGAGAATTTCTTAAAAATGGTTTTTAAGGGGATCCCTTGGAATTTCCTAGATAGATGCCTGGCTGTCATGAAATTCTGATAATGACAAGTTTCAACATTTACTATTTGGCACAGAGTAGGTTTACAGTTACTTTTAAATGACTTATGTAATTTAAACATGTAATTTTACAAACACTTGTAGTTTTATTGAACAAGTACATCTGTGTGAACTTCTACCCACTACATGGACGTATTTCCAATATCTTTTAGAGACAGATAATACAGAATGACATATTCTTAACGTAATAAATGCTGAATTTTAAAACCTAGTTTGTAAAAGACCAAGGCAGCATAGGCACTATTCCAAGTTTTAAAATATTCCAGATATAGGAATATAATTAACTATGTATCCTTGTTTTTAAAACTAGGTTTTACATAGTTATCTTTTTTTTTCTAAGCCAAGCCCTAAACACAATAATTATCTTTTTTTCTCACTGTGAACAAATGACATCAAGTCAGACAACTTTTAATGAATGCAGAGCCATCCAAATGTTCTCACAGGCCAACTCGTGAATGGAAGGAAAGCCCAAACCATATACTCTAGACAACAAAGATATCAACAGCTCAACAATGTTATGACAAGTATTCACACACATAGATTACAGCTGTGTACCAGTAAGAAAAACTTGTACTGAGATTCCAGATATCTGGGTTTCAATCCAAACTGGCTTGTGTGGAAATATTTTAATCTCTGTGAGTCTCAGTTTTTTAATGTTTAATGATGGAAAGTGGGTATGTCAGTGTGAGTGTAAAGATACTAATTTGTAAGTTTGCGGACAACAGTATTCTACAACTCATTTTCATATAATTCATAAACTGATATATTTGAATTTGATTAAAATTAGGCTTTATAAAAAAATGTTTGAATCTCCTAGATTCATTCATACAGGAGGCAAGGAAGGGAGTCTGGAAGCAATCAGCTGGGACATTTATGCCTTCCAGTCAAGTGGTGTCCATTTTCTAAGTTTCCAATCAGGTTAATTAGAATTAGGAAATCATTGGCAGAAATAAAAGTTAAACTTGACTACATACAACACTTAGGTAAGAAACATTAAAAAACTCAAGTATATTATGAGTAGTATGAATCCAGACCTCTGGCTATAAATTCTTATTTCTTTTTACTTATTACTCCAATTATTTTCAACTGCAACTCTTTTTGGCATATATATACCACAAAATGGGGAATTCAACTTTTACGTGTACTGTGCCTTCAAGCAGATTAAGAACTACCAGCAGAGCTGTGTTGTCTGTAGGGTGCGGTGCCAACACACATTTACCTCTCTGTTCAGAAACCCACTTAAGACCGATCAGAGAAAAAGGTACACTAAGTGTACCTCTTACAAACTGAAGATTTTAGAGAAGCAGCTTGTTCTTCGTTCCTGCTCTTCAACCCGGGTTCTGCTCGCAGGTTAAGTGAGTTTTCCGGAGGTCCAAAGACCCTTGGTATGCAATAGGCGCACATACAACAGGCATGCAAATAGGAGAAAGGGCGTGGGGGCGAGAACTCTTTCCACTCAAGTTACAGGCCGAGTGGACCAACTATATCGCAGTATTTGGAAAACCAATTAACTTTCGGGCAAAGTTCCTACGCTGAAGTTTAGCCAGAAGCAAGTTCTTAACCGAAAAAAAAAGGGGGGGGGGGAGAAATAAAGGAATTAAAAACTACACTAAACAAATCTACTGGGACCTGTCGGAATGTTAACACTTTCATAAGCTTCCTATCAGTGTTGGCTCAAGTCCACAAAATCACCAAACAGCCATGCTCATATCCTCAATAAGAGTGAAAAAGCAATGGCGAGCCTCGAATTAGTCATCGCTTCCCAAACATCAACTTTTAATCACAGCAGAACTAGGCAGGACTCGGCCTGTGAGTCAACCTGCAATGCATTATCAAAGGCTTGCTTTTAAAACCAAGGCGCAGAGAGCGCTGGCCGGTCCTGCGCAATGCGGCGGGGCCACCAAACAGCGTTCGGGCGGCCCGCAAGTCAGGGTGCACCCGGGCGAAAGCCACTCGTGAGCCTCCTAAGCGGCGAGACGCGAGCCTGCCCGAGGTCCAGAGCGCCGGGGAAGCTGCGCGGCGAGAGCATTAACTCCACAAACAACTTCCAGGAAAGTCTGGACCCTGTATTCAGAAGCGCCCGGGCCGCGAGGAAAACACACGCTTTCAGGAGGGGGAGGGGCGGGGGAGCGGAGGGGGAGGGGACGGGAGGAGAGGGGGAGGGGGCGAAACGGAGCGGCTCAACCCCCACCCCTAATCTACACTGAAAACAAGAGAACAATTATCCGACTCCCCCGGAGACGGGAGGGGAGCGAGAGGCTCCTCAGGACAGGGGGGCCCGGGCCCCATTCTCGCGCCGCAGCCCCCGCCCCGCCCCGCCCCGCCCGGCCAGGCCCGGTCCGGCCCGCCGCGCGAGCGAAGGTGCGGAGCGCGGGAGGCGCGCGCATTGTGCGAGGCCCCCGCCCCCCGGAACCCCAGCGAGAAAGAAAGGAAGGGGAGCCGGGGCCGCACGCTCCCCGAGGCGGCCCCGCACGCAGGAACTCCCAGGGTCACACAAATCTCGGCCCCGCACTCCGCCCCGGCCGGCGCCGCGCCCGCCCCGCCCCCCCCGCGGGCGCTCGGGGCCCCCAGCCTGCCCGCCGACGCCCCGTCCGGGCCGCGAGGGGGGCGGGGGCGCAGTTACCTGTCGGGAGTGGGACTTGGGCTCCGGCGGCTTAAAGAAAGAGTCCGGCAGGTTCCGCAGCCTCATGGGCAAAGTCTGGGGCACATTGGCCGTCTTGGGGTTCATGACGGCATTGAAGAGCGCCTCCAGGTCGGTTTCCGAGTCCCCCCGGACGTGCACGATCTGGTGCCCGGCTGGGGGGGCCGGCGGCGCCGCCTGGGAGCCCGGAGGGGCCGGCTGCCCGGGGCCGGACGGCGGGCCCTGGCCCGGGGCGGGCTGCGCGGGCGGCGGCCCTTGGCTCTGGGGGGCCGGCTGCGGCGGCGGCTGCTGCCCGGGATCCATGGCTTCGGCTCCCCCGACGCGCACCCCGACCGCGGCGAGGGCTCCGCCCGGGCACCCGGGCTCGACGCGCCGAGACAGGAGGAGCGGCGAGAGCGGTGGGCCGGGCGGCACGGCGGGGGCGGCGCGGTCCTCGCTCTCAGGCCCGGGGGTCTGCGCCGCGGCCCCGCATCCCTGCCCGGCTCCGCTCCCCGCGGCCGGCCCCGCGGGTCTGACGGCTGCGGCTCGGGAGGGGCCGCGCGACTCGGCCTCGCGGCGCCGGAGAACTTTGGGCCTTCACTCCCCTGACGGCCGACGGCCGGCGAATCGCAGCTCCCCTCCCCCTCTGGCCTTTATTTCCTTGCCGTGTTCCTTCCTTCCTCCCTTTCTTTTCCCCGGCGGCGGCTGCGCCCGACTGAGACAGAAACTCGCCTCAGACGCCCAAACTAAAGTTAAGAGAAGCGCCCGCCCGAGCCGCACGCCAGCTCCGCCCCCTCGCTGCTCTTCCTTCCTATGCGCGCCCGCCCGCGCCGGATCCGCCGCGGCCAACTTTCCCGGCGAGTTCCTGCATTCCTGCCGCCGCGCGCCCGCCCGCGCACGTGACCGTCCTCCCGGCCGCGCTCCGGGAGAGGCCGAGAGGCTTGCAGTGCGCCTGGCCTGTCGGTCCGACGAGGCTGGAGAGAAGTCCAGGCGGAAAGCCACGTGTCGCCCCTCACCCCAGCCCCGTTGCAGCTCCACTGAACCCCCGGAGCTTGAAGCCGCAGGGTGGCGGGGGCTGCAGTAGAGACCTGTAACAAGCACCAGATTTAATCAGAGTCCGGTTTTTAAACGTCCGCTTGATTTCCCCCATCTCTTAATACACAAAAAAAAGGGGAAAAGAAAAGAAAAATCTTACTCCGAAGGCATCAACAGTAATGTGAACTAGACTAGATCTGTAACTCCATGTAATTAACTAGAAAACAAAAATGCTTTTTCTTAAGTGAAAACTTTTTTTGCACTCAAACTTCCAGGAGTGTCCTAGAAATCAAGAAAATAAATAAAAATAAAAATCTGTGCTTGCCGTAGGTTCGAAGTATTTGTCTGGGTACCTGCCTTGCACGCTTGAGGGGACAGGGTCTGCCCCTCTTTGTTATCCCTGATTGATGGGACACCAAGGTGTACTCTGGCTGGGATGACTTGAGTCCACCCCAGGCACTGGTCCCCTATCTGGCAGTGTGATGCTTGCAAGGAGTCCATTTGAAACCACTCGAAAGCAAAGAGTTTAATGTTTAATTCATACACTGATTTTTTTTAAAGGCAGCCTTATTGAAATACAATTCAGATACCATAACTCATCATCACATACCATACTTTTAAGCAATTTAATGTTTTTATTCACTGGGTTGTGCAGCACCACTGATTTTAAATCCACTAGCCTATTCTAAAGAAATCTGACTTCTTGTTTTAATGGTTTTGTCTGTTATGCTAGTGAACTAGATGTATAAATAGGATTAAGCAAGAAAAGTTCCCCTGAGCAAAAAGATAATCTCCTCTCCAGCCAGGACTTGCCCTGGAGAATTCTTATAGTTTGGTAGTTGGTAATGGTAGATTCTATAGTTTGTGTGGTAGATTCTAATCAACTGCTCTGAACCCCAACTCCCGCTGAAGAAAGGAATTCTCAGTACTTCCCTCCTGGATTATTCCCACCCCATCCCCAAAGGTCAAGTGTGTTTAATCACAAACATATAGGTTCTGGAATTAGACTTAAATTCAGATCCCAGTTCCACCTCATTAGCTGTGAAACATTAGACAAGTTACTTATTTCCTGTTCTTTAATATTGAAGTTAGAGGTAGTAACACCTACTTCATAAATCAGTGATGCATAAAATCAGTCAGTGGACATAACTAAGCACTTAAGTCCAGTGTTGTGCACGTAGTGAGTCAGGTGTCACCACTGCCCCATGTTCACAGATCACTTCATAGGGAACATGGCTTCTTCACAGCAGCCCCCTCAGACTCCCTATGGACAGTCCTTTCCTCTCACATCCAATAATCAGTCCACACAAACAAAACCTTTGGGCAGGAACTATGCATTCAAAACATCACCTGAAAAAGAAAAAAACGTTTAAAGAACCAAACTGATTGAAAACCTGTTGTAATGGAATCTGTTGCTTTACTAGAAACATTTACTACATGAACACTATAATTAAAGGGCTTAGGATACAGCAGAGGTTGCTTTGTTCAATATTGTTTCACCTGCCATTAAATTGAGAACAAAATTATTTTGATTAGAGGATTGAAACTCTGGATTGATTTGAAGTTCTATAAGCACCTCTGTAGCATCAGTGAACATTTTGGAATTTACTGTTCCTCATCTATAAAATATCAACCACAGGTTACTAAGAGATAAAAAAATAACATGTATTCCATCATTTGTCCCTTCTCTCTTCCTCTCTAGCTCCCCTTTAAGACCAATTACCAGTGAGGGCACCTTGAGGTGGGAGTTTGTCTTAAAGAAACCCACCCTCATGGGCCTCCCTGGTGGTGCAGTGGGTTAAACAAAGCACTATGAAGTAAACCCCAGCTTCACTCAGCATGAGTTCGATCCCTGCAGCCCCCAGGGAGGGGACTCCCCACATGGCGCAGCAGACCTCTCCTGCCTTGCCCACTGCTCCCCTCAGCAGTGTGTTTCAGTCCATCTGCCTGTTCTGCTCCCCGCTCTGTCTCTGGTGAATCCTCTCACTGCCCTGGACTCTGGCCTGTACCCCAGCTCTTGTATGGATAAATAAATAAATCTTTAAAAAGAAAAAAAAAAAAAAAAAGAAAACCGACCCTCAGTTATCCTGCATCATTTTCAGTGTCCGCAAAGAAATCAGTCCTAAAATTACTTCCTGTCTCAATTACAATGGACCCTCATCTCCACTTTATTGTTTTAGCCACCTGCTCTTATGTCATCATCGAAATCGAAATATACCAATTGGAAAATTGTTTATTATTCTCTTGATAGTGTTTGGTTCTCTGGTTCCATTTTTCACACCTGATTTACTATTACCTGATTTCTATTAACCTGATATACTATTGACCTCTTCTGTTTGCTACCAACCTATCACTCCCTCCTGCTTTCACTTTTCTAATTAAATTTCTACATTATAACTCATTATTTCAACCTCTTCTCATCATCATGCCCTCTATTCTTTTGCTCTGTACTTCAGTGTACTGCATCCATTAAATTGGATTAATCCAATCATCTGCTTTGTTCCATTCCAACACCTAAACTTATGGGGGTACTGACCCTCATTCACTAAAAGGTTCCATCAAAACTTGTTTTTTGACATTTTTAATGGTTATATACTATCATCCCAGAGATGATAAGAAGGCATTTACTGTAGAACTTTAAACTTTGTCCAATTACCAAATGACACTCTTTAATGCATTATGAATTGACATTTTAAGTAAATGCTGGTATTATCTGGTGAGTGGCATAATTATATTGCCTTGCAGGCATTGTGTGTTAGCATTCACTGGCTAAGTGTAAACATTTGAAACAGCCTGGTTTTGTAACCTCTCTTGGCAGCCCATTGCTTAACAATATTGAGGCTGCAAACAGGATGTGTCCAGCCCTCCAGCCTCTGGAAAGCCTGGCTGACACCCAGGTTCCTGGGGACAACTGGAAAGACTTCACAAATGACAGAAGCCGTGCCTCTCTATTCTGACAGTCTCAAGCACAGTTCTTCGAGTGCGTGATCAGCTTCTCACTTGATACAGTTGTTCTAAACCTTACCACTCTCCTCATGTCGATTCCTCGTCCTCCTGTCCTTCAGAAATCCCTATCACCTTCAACTGCTCAGATAAATGGAGCACCAGACCCAAAAGTTCCCAAAGTTCCCCCTGAACCTCCAGAAGCAAGTATACATCTTTACAAGACCTTCCTTCCATGATACTGTCTTGGAAAGCACAGGCCCAAAACCTGTCCTCACCTTTCCTTCTTTTACCTGTTGACTCAGACATCTAAAACCGAACTCTACTCCTACCTTCTCCACTTCCAACGCAAACACACCCTCCCAAGCCATATCTTCCTCTGATTCACACTCTAGGTTCAGGGCTCCTGGCCTACCTTTGTTTCAGTGTCCTCATACTGAGCCGTCCACAACCCCTGACATCCTACCAGTAAGCAATGTATGCTCCTAGTTGTTCAGACCTCTACAAGTCAGCTGCCTGGCTCCGTGTGCACTGCTACTTCATTTCCCACTGCTTTGTGCAGAGTTTCTAAAATCATGTCACTACTCCTGGGTTTTCTGGCTCCATGAGACTTCTCTGATGGCTGAGGAATCTTTCCAGTGGCAAGTTCCATTCTGGTATGGTATCAGAGCTCAGTGTGGTACAGAAGGCCCTTGCCATTCTAGCACATGCTTCCTTCCTCAGCACCTCTCCATGACTCACTCCTGTGGCTTCTGTTTTGCAGACACACTGATAGGCCTGTGGTCCCTCTACATTTCCCCTCACCCTTTGGCTTGTGCAGGCTATATCCTTGCTCGCAACTCTAGGTCTCAAATTTTCACTGGTTTCCCTGGAGAGTCAACTTTCCAGCATTAAGTGGGGATGGAGGAGGGAGAGTTCTTCACCAAACACCTCCTGGGTTTTCCCTTTCTATCTGGCCCTGACCCAGAGTCACTGAGGGCCTTCTCCTCTGGGCTCTCATGGACTCTGACTCCCACTTCCAATGGGACCTTTATCATAGTTCACTGTCATGGTTTATGTGCCTGTGTCCCCAATACGATTCTGGGTGCTTCTGCAGCAATGTCTCCCATCTTTCCATCTAGCAATGTTCAAATAGCGGATGCTCAGAAACACAGAGAATAAAGAGGGGTGAGAGGTAAGCACAGACCCCAGTGCCAAGAAGACATGAGTTTGGAGCTCAAACAATGATGCTGCTATGATACAAACAATTCTGCCACATAGCTCTTTTTTTTTAAGATTTATTTATTTATACATATAAGAGCTGTGGTATAGGCCAGAGGTGCGGGAGGTGAGAGGATTCACCAGAGACAGAGTGGGGAGCAGAACAGGCAGACCTACTGAAGTACACTGCTGAGGGGAGCAGTGGGCAAGGCAGGAAAGGTCTGCTGCGCCATGTGGGTCCACTCCCTGGCCGGGGATCGAACTTGCGCTGCTGTGCCACGGATGCTTCACAGTGTGGTGCTCAACCCTTTGCTCCACCAGGGAGGCCCCTCTGTCACATAACTGTTAAAGGTCATGATAGTTAATAAATGCTGATGAATTTGCCCAGGCAGGTTAAATAACTTGCCCAAAGCTGTGCTGCTAAATGCTAGAGCTGGATTTGAGTCCACATTTCTGATTCCAGAGTGTAACCTCTCCACAGGAATGTCATTTGATTTCAGACAGCTCAAAAGGACCACTGACAAGAGCACACTAGTAGAAGAAAGGGGGTGTCGGAATCCTGTCATTTAAAAAATAACTCACTTATTTCTACTGACCAGTTAAGTGCTGATTTGGGTTAGGAGATCTTAATGCTCAATGACATGAATAAAGCTGGGGGGTCTCCTTGGTGGAGCAGGGGTTAAAGTTATGCTTTCAAGCTATTGCCAGCCACTGCAGCATGAATTTGATGCCCAGCCAGGGAGGTCACCCACATATTGGACAGTAGACCTATCCTGTCTCGCCCACTGCCTCCCTCAGCTGTGTTTCTGTGGATCTGTCTGTTCTGCTCCCCACTCTGTCTCTGGTGAATTCTCTCACCCCTACACCTCTGGCCTTTCCCAAGGTCTTATATGCATAAATAAATATTTAAAAAAAGAAGAGTTCACAGGGAGAAAGAGAGAAGGCACATTACTAGCAGCTGGAGCTGGAAGTCACAGAGCTGTTTCTTGTCCAGGATTTTCCATACCTCTTGCTAGTGGGGGTGATCTACTATCCCCCCAGACTCAATTATTCTTATGTTGTAAGTTCCCCTATCACAGTTGTCCACTACTGGGACTTGGTAGAACTCTTCTCTCTCTCCTCATGATTTTTGTTCACTCACAGTTTCAGTACCCCAGTGCTTATGCATATTGCCTCTATTTCTGGGACTTTGTACCTGCTAACTAAGTAGCTGGCACTAAGTGGACAAAATTAAGATGAAACAGTTGTACAAGTACTTATAAAGGCTTTGGTAGTAAATGGTATAATAATGTCTACATTCAGATCCATTTAACAAGGATTAAATTGAAGAAACATGAATGAATTTTTATTATTTCATGAATGAGAACTAAGGGGACTCAAGATTTACTTGATTTGATATAGTTGTATGAAGAGCAAGTAAGGAATATTTTGCCCAGGGAAGTTCTATTTGACCTGAAAGGACTTGATTGTTCAACTCAGAGACATTATTTCAGAGTTTTTCACTTTAACATTTAGAAAGCATTTTGTTTATGAATTAACACAGTCCTGAAACTACTCTTTCACTCATATTCATGTTCTGAATTCTTAAATTTAAAATGTTATTTCCCACAGCCTCTTCCATTTGTTGTGCATGTTCCACATTAGACACTAATCAGTAATCATGAGATAAACTCTGGCTTGAAGGAGATCCCTCTATAATAGCTAGAAACCACTGTGAACAATAAATGAATATGATTATGGCCAAGTTTAGTCTAATAGTGAGAAGAGAACCCCAAATCTCATTGCCCTGCCTCTAATTTATAACTCTAACCTAGCTCCTTCTTAAAAACAAATTCAGGGTACAGATTGCTGATCTTATTACCTAACAAATACTAACAGAACTGGAAAACTGATTTAGCACACATTTAGATGTTTGAAGATAGGGTCATTGCAAAACTATGACCTCCTAAAGTGTATTTCTACATCTCCGGGAGACTTCAACCATTCAGAACCCATTACTTTGTGTTGTGTGACAATAAGTGGGCTTAGATGAGGGGAAGATGTCCCTAGATTATAGCTATGATAAACCTAAACAAACAAGAAGGGCATATATGGTCTCAAATGGTCATCTAGTTACCAATTTTAGAGAACAGGCCATTTTAAAACACTTAAGAAATGGACATCTACATGCAAATTATCATTTTAAAAATCAAAATCACATTTACCTATTTACTTAACAGCATCACTTAGGGTGGGGAGATGAGTTTAGAAAAGAGGTAAGCTACAATACTTTACAATGACGCTCCTTCACTGTAAAAAAATTATAATGCAAACTTTTCACTTATTTAAATTGGTTTTTCTGACATTGGTTGTATGTATAGTGAAAACTTGACAGCAGAGAAAAATATTTATGAACAACTCTACTCAGAGTGAGCTAGTTATCTAAACTAATGAGCACTATACCAGGGTATGACAACCTTCTGGAAAAGTGGGTAGATGGCGCAACTTGTTTTGGGAAGTTAGGGGACCTATCAGGTCCATTATAAAAAGTCTGCTCTTTTCAAATATAGGTATTTTGATATTATACTACTATAGATGCATTTTGATTAATAAGCATTCTTTTTTAATGTGGTTAATATACGCAGTTAAAGAAAGTCAAATTGGAATTCTTCTAAAATTTAGCTAGAGGGCCTCCCTGGTGGCTCAGGGGTTAAAGTCTCATGCTATCAAGCTATCACCAGCCACTGCAGCATGAGTTTGATCCCCAGTCCTGGTCAGGGAGGTGACCCACAGGGCACAGCAGACCTCTCCTGTCTTGCCTGTTGCTCCCCTCCGCAGTATACTTCAGTAGATCTGCTTATTCTGTTCCCCACTCAGTCTCTGGTTACTCTTCTCACTGTCCCCCAGCCCCCATCTCTGACTTACACGCCAGTTCTTATACGCAAATAAAGAAAAATTTTTTAATAAAAATAAAATTTAGCTAGAGTTATCCACATGGAAGAAATTCATGTTTTGTTTTGTTTTTTCTGAGAGTTGATGTGAAGACTTTTTGAGTATGAAGCCCTTCAGGCTAGGAGCAGAACTGAGTGGGTCCCCGAATAGTAGGTTCAGCAGGCAATAATGACTGTCAAATTCAGGTGTATACTTCCCCCAACCAGGCCTGAAAGTAGAAGCTACTAGATCTCTTTATTTCCCGGACTTTACTAAATTATACTAAAATGGAAAGGTGTCTTCTAAAAATACTGATCTATTCCATATATGGTCCAGCAGTGTTAGCATTAATGAAAACTTGTTAGTAATGTCAGTACTCAGGCCACAGTCCAGAACTACTGAGTCAGGAAGTCTGCAGATGTACACAGCTATCTGGGTTTTATTGAGCGAGGCCTTCTAGATAACTCTGGTACATGCCAACATTACAGAGCTGCTACTCTAGCTTATAGTCTACACTCTGTTTTTAGTCTATAAATATTACCATGCTTTGTTCACACTATCCAACAAAGTACCTTTACCATCTTATAATTTAGATAAGCATCTATTAACCTCCCCACCACTTCTACAAATATCTATTACTAGTATAGAACATGTATTTAGTTGATACTTGAAATAAATTTATTCCTTGGTAACATGTTCATGTTGTAAAGGATCTCAAAAAGTTATGTCTTAAATCTCACCTGAAAACTAATGAGTAACCCTTTTGAAACCCCCACAAGCAGGTATTTCCATTTGTTTATGGTTTTTAATGTTCACATATGTATACTTCAGTATGACACGTGGCATAAAAATATTTCAAACTTTATTCAATTAAAAACCAAGATGTTTGAAAATTTAATGTACCAAACTCTCTATGTACTTCTTAATATCTCACTTATTTCCTCTTAAACCTGTGTTTCTAGTGTCCTGGATAATAAGTGAAGAACATCTGGATACCATCTCTGTCTAAAACCCTTCATATATTTGAATATAATTATTAAACTCCCCCTCAGTCTTTTTTCTAAACAATCCCAGTTCCTTAACCTTTACCCAATGTTTTGTTTCTCAACTCTTTAATCATCTTCTTGCAGTCATCTGAATCCTCTCCAAGAACCTCATGTTCTCCAGTTGTTAATGTCACTATATAGTGCCCAAATATCACTTGTTTATATACAACTGATTAAAATTTGTGAAAATCATCATTTACATATTTTCTATGTGTACAAGCGCATACGCTCACATTCTTTTAAAATAGACGTAGTTTTAGGGAGTCAAAAAGTGAACTCTCATAATGTGCACATGAATTTGTTATGCAGAATTAGTACAATAGCATTTTAGAACTTAGCCCAAGTTTCTCCTTTATAGAAGAACATGAGCCCAGGTGGATATAGCAGCCACTAGCCACATATTAGAATATTTGCTTCCTTAGTCACACCAGCCATATTTCACATCCTCAATTGCTACCCAGGTAACCAGTAGGTAGACAGCACAGATACAGAACATTCCCCTCATTGCAGAAAGTTCTGTTGAGCAACAGTTAAATGACTTGCCCCAAGCTCTTGAGTAGTAAAACCAGAAATTCCAGTTCCTGGTCCACAGATACTCTACCATACTACTTACTACCCTTTTTTTTTTTTTTTTTAAGATTTATTAATGCATACAAGGGCTGGGGTACAAGCCAGAGGTGTAGGGGGTGAGAGGATTCACCAGAGACAGAGTGGGAAGCAGAACAGGCAGACTGACTGAAACACACTGCTGAGGGGAGCAGCAGGCGAGGCAGGAGAGGTCTGCTGCGCCATGTGGGTCCCTTCCCTGGCTGGCAACAGGGATCAAACTTGTGCTGCAGTGGCTGCAGATGCTTCATAGTGCGTTGCTTAACCCCTGTGCCACCAGAGAGTCCCCTACCCTTTTTAAAAAGGTAAAATAGGATGGCTAGTTATTCTATCTACAAAAAGCATTAAGTTTTTGTACAAAGCGTTGTATGAGGCTTGGATCTTAATCCCCAAGAAGGTTTTAGGAAAACTTCCTTAGATGGGATTGCTGCCTACATAGAAAATGACAGGTGGTTTAGGTACAATCCCTTCTGGCCTTTGTGTGTGTGTGTTTGCGTGTGTACATATGTGAATGTGTGTTTTTACTGAAATGCCTCCAGTCTCTTTGACCTTCTCAGAGACATTAGACACTTCTCAACTCACACCTCAATTCCTGGAGTCAATTCCTGGCTGCTCTCCCAGGCTTCATCTGTCTTTCCTGCTCCCTTCAATCCTCTGGTTCTACACTCATTTCCCTTAAGTACCATTTTCACCTTTGCTCCCCAGCAAAACTGTCGGCCAATTTCTCTTTTGTATCCAGACTCCCTAGATACGTGTTGTTAAAAGTCAACAATGAAGACTTACCTTTGCAGGCCACCTTTCATTGCGTTTACATTGTCCTGTTTCATTTAGTTCCCCTCTTTCTTTCCAAATTTCAAGGTCTTTAATTAACAATTGTCCTTTAATTCCATAAAGTGGTTTCTTAAACTAGTCTCAGATAGTTTAATATGCTCTGAAAATTCTATAACTAGGAGCCTCAGAATCATCCTTCGCTTCTTCAATCACTCCCATCCCAATTCAATCCATTAGCAAGTAATGCTGATTCTGGGTCCAAAAACACACCTGGAATACATTCTTCCGTCCCTTAGTTTGTTAGGATTTCCATAACAGAGTAGCACAGACTACTATACCACAGAAATGAACTTTCCCGCAGTCCTGGACGCTTTGGAAGTATGACATCCAGGTGTCAGCAGGCTTGGTTTCTTCTAAAGTCTCACTCTTTGGCTTCTGGAGATGGCTATCATCTTCGAGTCTCTGTCCTCGCCTCCTCTTCTTGTGACAGCAGTAGTCATACTGGGTTAGGGCCCACCAATATGACCTCATTTTTACCTTAATTTCCTCTGTAAAGGCCTCATCCCTGAGGATAGTCACATTCTGAAGTACTGGAGCTAGGATTTCAGCATGAGAGGGAAGGAGATATGATTCGGCCCACAGCACTCATCTTCACTGAAACCAGCCCTGTCCAGGCTGCCTTCATGTCTCACTGACCACAGTGATGCTTTCCCCATGTTTTCTCAAATGCACTTACCATATACTTGTCATGATGATCTTTTGATTTTTTTAGAGATACACATCACTCCCTTGCTTAAAACCTTACAGTGTTTTCCCATTCCATTGCCATTAAATTCTAAACTCCTTCCATTGACCTAAAGGTGCACATGATTGCTTTTCCAATTTCAACTCATCTCATTATTTCTGCCCAGTGACCCCTCTGCGGTGAATCATCTCAGTCCCTGCAACGCATCGCACGCATTCTCCTCCCTGGCCCGTCGCAGATGCAGTGATTCTAAGTTTCAACCTTATTTAAAACAATCAGTTTAGCCTACCCAGCCCCAATGAATGGCACCAACACATGTGCCAAGTCAGGAGCCTGAAGACTTACACTAGGGGCCATCAGGTATGCCGGCTGTGAGCAGCTGCCAACTAGACACTGCTAAACGCAGCTTTTAGTGCTAATTAACAGCTTTTACTGTAAGGCAGCTTATGCTCCTGTCTTTTACTCTTTCCAGTGTTCTTTTGTTTTTACTTATCCTCTCTCTTTTTTCAAACTGCAGTAGAGAGTACAGCAATGATTCCCAGTCCTGAAGTTGCCCACCAGAATCAAAATACATTCTCAAGAAAATATGTAAGATATTACTTGATGGGACTTCCCAAGGTATTACTTGATGGCACAAGGGGTTAAGTCTCAGCACTATGAAGCTATCCACAGCCACAGCATGAGTTTGATCCCAGCCAGGGAGGGGACCCACATGACAAGCAGACCTCGCCTGCTCTCTTGGCTGCTGCTCCTTTCAGCAGTGTATTTCAGCATATCTGCCTGTTCTGCTCCCCACTCTGTCTCTGGTGACTCCTCTCACCCCTCTACCCCACCACACCTCTGCCTGCACCCCAGCTCTTGTATGCATATATATATTTTTTTCAAAGAGATAGTACTTGATGGCATTAGAAAAGAACACTTAAATAATAAAGATACCTTTTCACACCCATCAAAATTAAGAAAAAGATTTTGACTTTGTCATGTCTCCAACAAAATCGTTTCTTGAGTAGCTGGATAGTTTTATCTAGCTCTTACTGCCCCTAATACTATTATGAGCACTAGTATATAAGTTTCCAAGTACAGAAAAAGACGTTTTATTCATTGCTGGCCTGCATCAAAGTTTTTGTATGTATAAATAAATAAAAATAAATAAGAATTTCTGACTAATTGAATAACTGAAAAACCATCCGGATACAGAGCTTTCATAAGAAGCCTTAAGGCAGTTTTTAGAAACTCAGACATAGACCTAGGTTTTCAAAATTGTAAGGGCCCAAGTTGGTTGAGCCTGAGCTGGGATAGGACTGATAGGCAGGACAAGGGAATTCCCCTCTCTGACCACAGCTTCCGACCACAGTTCCCACTTCCCAGTCGTTAGTACCTCAAATACCAAACACGTCACCATTCACCCACTAGGTTGACCTTTCATGGAGCTATATTTGACTTTTTTTCTTTTTAAATATTTATTTATTTATGCATACAAGAACTGGGGTTCAGGCCAGAGTTACAGGGGGTGGTAAGAGGATTCACCAGAGGCAGAATGGGGAACAGAACAGGCAGATCGACTAAAACACATTGCTAAGGGAAGCAGCAAGGCGGGCAAGACAGGAGAGGTCTGCTGCACCATGTGGGTCACCTCCCTAGCCAATGCTCAAACTCCTGCTGCGGTAACTGCAGATAGCTTCATAGTGCTACTCCTTAACCCCTTGCGCCTCCAGGGAGGCCTCTGTATATGATTTTTTTTTCTAATGAGACTTGCATTCTCCCATGCCTAGAGAATATTTCATTTTTATTAACTCAAACTAGCTGATTCTGTGCTAGTACAACTATAATCTTCTATTTGACCTTTGGACTTTGAACTCTCTTCCCCCCAATTCATCCTTGTCAGGCCAATTTTTCCAGAAAAATCACTGTCAATTCTATAACCTTGCTCCAAAGTGTTCAGTGTATCACCTACTGGGGACTAAATGTGATAATAATGATTGCACACTTCAAAGTTGTTAAGAGTGTATATCATAAAATTCCTCATCACATACAAAACAAATTCAACGGATCCTCAGGTTATAGGGATCTGTGCAGAAGGTAGCATTCTGGTAGCAAATGGACATGTTAGTTATTAATTTGATGTTTTTTATAAGATGCTTTTTAAAGCTATGGATATCATGAACATATTTGAAAAGCATTCTTTTGACAAACATTAAATGTGCCAAGACATTGTGCTAAGTATTAGAAATAAAACAAACTCTCCTGAGCTCTAAATCCAAACTGCCAGCTGCTTTCCAGATAAATCCACAAGTCCAAGTCCAACACTAACATCCTCATCCCTACAACATAGAAACACACATTCCTGTCTTGCCTCTCTGAAAAGTCTCCACATTTCTGTGGTTCTCTATTACCTACTATATTCATTTTCTGAATCTAATGAGGGGAGGAGACAGTACTAAAAGATTCTTGCACCTTACCCTTCTGCCAACTTAATGGCATCAGGACAGTCCTCTCTCTGTTTCCATGTTAATGTACAGTCCTTATACTAGCTGAGGGGCAGCTGCAGTTTTAATTATTATGTGATAGAGGAGTTTATACTTACTTCCAGAACATTACTTTTTTTATTGAAGATTTTAAGTGGAACAAATGAAAAAGAAATTTCCTTTCACAGGCCTAGAGATACCAGTTGTTATGCAATGAAGAATTGTAATTAAACAAAATTCAATTTAAAAAGTTAATAATTCACATTAGGTAGAAAGGTTTAGTTTTCTACCATAATTTCAACTGAGAATGAATTAGCTTCTAAACTCAAATACATGGAAAATTAAGGACTGACTCTACATGCAACAAATATGAATTAGACTTTGATTTCTTTGTAACTTTCTATAAAAATTCCACAATTGTATTAGTACAGACTGCATTTAGGATGGAATTTTTTCCTGTGTTAGTGTTCCAGATAAATTTTAAGACAGATATCTTGGTATTTGTTTTCTTTGGTTCTAAGCCGATTCTTTACATGTTACTTGAATTAACTTGCAAAGTCAATGTCTATAAACCAGTCGTAAAATTTAAAAACTGGTAAATAAAAAAACAGTAAATAAACAATCTGAAAAGCTACTGTTGAGACATTTCCCCCACCCCGTAGCTGTGGTATAAAACATGAAGGTGGCGCTTGATAGGATCCACAACGAAGTAAGAAAATGTTTGCTCATGGCTGGTTGTTGAAGGATAGCACATACCCACAGAATCCTGAAAAAGACAAACCTCAGTTATTTCATACACAACTGCATTCAATAATAATCAACTATTCAACGATTATTCACTACATAAGTTGACAGTTAACTAGTACCAATACATATGTCCTGTAAACACATGCATAGTTCTTGACTTTAAGGGTTTATAGCTGGGGCTTCCCTGGTGGCGCAGGGGTTGGAGTCTCAGGGCTGTCAGGTTACCTCTGGCCACTGCAGCATGATCTGATCCCCAGCCAGGGAACTGACCCACTTGGCACAGCTGACCTCTCCTGTCTTTCTCCCCTCAGCAGTCTATTTCAGTTGATCTGCCTATTCTGTGCCCTACTCTGTCTCTGGTGAGTCCTCTCACCAGCACTTGTGCCTACACCCCACATCTTGCATGTGTGCATAAATAAAAATAAATCTTTTTTAAAAAAGGATCTATAGCCTAGCAGTAAATTCTACTTTTTGGAAAAGTGCTTTTAAAGTACAAATATTGCAAAAATTTACATTTTTCAATGTTCTTCTGGCTCTGCTTTCTTTTAGAACATGGTCCACAGGTGTTACAAATTAGGGACTACTTATATTTATAACTGTGCCCTTACCTTGCACAGCAGCAGATACACTGTAGCTATTCAACAATATATTAAGTGACTGAAGATACTTAGAAACTGCTTTATAGCTACTAATAATTTTTGTATGATGCTAAAATTCATGTATCAGATGCTGTGACATAAATGCATTTCTGGCATTCTTAGCTATTTGCCCTGTAAAGTATGATTCAACAAAGAGAACTTTGTTCCCGTCAAGTCACAGATATATCTCTAACATCAGTAAGGACTATTATTACTAGATCCAGACGGCAGAATGGAAGCTGGAGAGTTCATATTGTTCTCCAAATAAAAACATGTCCCATTAACATGTAATTATAACAAAAAAAAACCCTAAACATTATCTTTTCTCCTAGTCATAAAATCATCCTAGTTCTAACTCCAATTGTAAGAACTATTTTAGTAACATGTAATTAAATTAATTAGATATAAATTTCCCTCAACACTTACATAGGCTGTAACTTTAAAGACAGAAGAGGTAATTTGTATTTTCTTGGTTTGAGGATTCTTTCGAACACTAAAAGAGAGGAGGAAAAGAGTACACTTTATATATATCAAGCATTAGTATAATACATTTATAATACTGATGCATTTTAGTGTGCAGCTGTTCTTATTCAGATATAACATGAAAATACATAATACCCAACTTAGGTAGTTTAGGATAAAATACATAGTTTCATCCAAGTATGGAGCAAAGTCTCCCGAATTGAAATTGCAGAAACTTGAATTTTACAGTAAGAAAGTTCGAAATCAGTCTGAAATTCAGAAGATGAAAGATTCCTAGGCCAGAGACAGTGACTGGGAAAACTGGAATTGGCAAATTACTTTTGAAGGATAGTAACTAAAGAAGTAAATAACCTAAACAGAAATGCCCATTCTGATACTGACTTGACTTATAACCTTTCTGAACCTCAATTTTTCATATGTAAACTGAGTATAATATGGTTCCTTTTAGTACTATATGAGAATAAGTGGAATAAAGTACATGAAAAATATTTTCTAAATTGTGATTGCTAAATTGTATCATATTAAGAATAGTTTTCTGGGCTTCCCTGGTGGGTAGAGTCGCAGCACTATGAAGCTATCTGTAGCCACTTCGTTGGAAGCCTGAGTTCATCCCCAGCCAGGACATCAACCCACATGGCACAGCAGACCTCTCCTGTCTTGCTGGTTGATCTCCTCAGCAGTGTATTTCAGTATTTCTGCCTGTTCTGCTCTCCACTCTGTCTCTGGTAAATCCTCTCAACCCCCACACCCCTAGCCTGCACTCCAGTTCTTGTATGCATAAATAAATAAAAATAAATCTTTTTTTAAAAAAGAGAACTGGGTCTCCCTGGTAGCACAGTGGGTTAAGCAACGCACTATGAACCAACTGCAGCCACTGCAGCATGAGTTCAATCCGGGGAGGGGACCCATATGGCATAGCAGATCTTTCCTGCCTTGCCTGATGTTCCCCTCAACAGTGTGTTTCAGTCAGTCTGCCTTTTCGGCTCCCCACTCTGTCTCTGGTGAACCCTCTCACCTCCTGCGACTCTGGCCTGAACCCCAGCTCTTGTATGCATAAATAAATAAATCTTAAAAATAAAATAAAAAAGGGCCTCCCTGGTGGCACAGTGGGTTAAGCAATGCACTGTGAAGCAAACCTCAGCCACTGCAGCACGAGTTCGATCCCTGCTGCCGGCCAGGGAGGGGACCCACATGGCGCAGCAGACCTCTCCTGCTGTGC
>JAGFMF010011417.1:2477516-2509987 GCA_019455555.1 Galemys pyrenaicus
AAAGCGGGGAGCAGAACAGGCAGATCAACGGAAGTACACTGCTGAGGGGAGCAGCGGGCACAGCAGGAGAGGTCGCTGCACCATGTGGGTCCCCCGCCCAGCCGGCAGCAGGGATCGAACTCGTGCTGCAGTGGCTGCGGTCTGCTTCATAGTGCATTGCTTAACCCACTGCACCACCAGGGAGGCCCTATTTTACAGGACATATTAATGGATGAGAGAGAAAATATATTAAGAATAAGAATATTTTTATCCTGGGAATGCAAGCTGGTCCAACCACTATGGAAAGCAGGATGGTGGTTCCTCAAACTACTAATAAGGAACTCCCATATGATCCAGCAATCCCACTCCTAGGGATACACCCAAAAGACACAAAAACACTGATTCAAAAGAACATCTGCACCCCTATGTTAATTGTAACACTCTTTACAATAGGTAAGACCTGAAAACAACCTAAATGCCCAAAAACAGATGATTGGATTAAGAAGATGAGCATATACAAGATGGAATACTATTCAGCAATCAAAAAAGATAAACTAGAGTCATTCATAGAAACACAGATGGAGGGCCTCCCCAGTGGCACAGTGGGTTAAGCAATGCACTATGAAGCAAACCTCAGCCACTGCAGCACGAGTTCGATCCCTGCCTCCGGCCAGGGAGGGGACCCACATGGCGCAGCAGACCTCTCCTGCCTCGCCCGCTGCTGCCCTCAGCAGTGTGTTTCAGTCAGTCTGCCTGTTCTGCTCCCCGCTCTGTCTCTGGTGAATCCTCTCACCTCCCGTGACTCTGGCCTGTACCCCAGCTCTTACATGCATAAATAAATGAATCTTTTTTTAAAAAAAAGTATTAAAAAAAAAAGAAAGAAAGAAACATGGATGGAGCTAGAAGGAATTATGCTCAGAGAAATAAATCAGAAGGCAAAAGAAAAATACTGGATGGTTTCACTTCTAGGAGGAAAATAAGGGAACCAAATAAGCAATCAAGGAAAAGAATAATAACGATAAAAAAAAAAACAACACAACAAAAACAAAAAGAATTTCATTGACCTCTAAATGCAAGACCCTTAATCAGGTGACACCATGGGATTCAAGTCAGCACGGTTAGTATTAGAAAAGACATTAGTGCTTAAGATGAGCAGAGCAGCACTGCTCTTAAGGGACTCGGTTGCTTTGTGCCGGCACCTAACGCATCTTAGCCAAATACAGAAGTTGCTCTGGGAAGACAAATTCATATCCCCCTTCATTCAGCCAAGAAATTCATCAGCAAGCTGGAGCTTGGATTATCGCAAGAAATATTTAATGTTCTCAAGGTAGAGTCCTGCTGTAACTAGACTGATTCCCAGTGGCCTCCCAGAATGGCACCTGTGACGCATCCCTCTCCCCTTAAGCAACTCGCCCCCGTCTTGGCTGGTCATTTATTCCATCAAGACTCCCTGACTGCTCACACCCACATACAAACAATCTCCTCTTGAGAACTTGCAGGGGATTTACTACAGTACAAAGAGCTGCTAACATTTGACTATGTGATTTTACTTATAAAAGATTGTGAATAATTATTAATAATACTATCATCTAATATGCTGGTTTGTTGCAACTTCCTGAAGGTTGAAGCCTTGCAGTCTCTTCAAAGCTTGGCAGAATTCTGTGCACAGTATTAACACTCACTGGTTGCCTGCTGAAGTGATTCCATGAACATCATTTCCATTCTTTCTGTAAGATGTCATGCATTTTGGCTACTCATTTTATGAGTGGCCATCACTCTCTGAGTCATATTTTTCTTAGCACCCAAAAAATGTGGAAGAGAATCACAGGTGAGAATCTAGTGAAAGGAATATTGGGAAAAACAGCAGCAGCGTCTTTAATGTTTAGGCTCTCAACTTTTTTCTATCAGATATCTCCAACAGAATCTCCTCCACAGCATAACAGTGAGGAATTCTACAGGTTCATGTGGCTGATGAGGCACAGCATTCTGTTTGGTGACGTGTGTGTGTGGTTGGGGGGGGGGAGAGGGAGTAGATGGAAGATCAATAAGAAATGCTAGAAGCAGTCTTGTCAGTTTTCATAAGCTGTGAATGATTAGCATAAAAAGTGCTTGATGTAAGCATGTGTATGGTTTTTCTGAAATTGTTTCTAAGAAGCATGATGAAATGATACTGAGAACTGAGGTGTTGAGTATAAAGTAACAATTAAAGGTCTGATGAAAAGCTAATTCTGTCATTTTCCTGAGAATAAAACTCTATAACAAAACCCTGGGAATCTATGCTTTTCCTTGTCACTCTGTAAAGGGACAATATCTTTATCATTGAAAAGCCCAGCCAAAAAAATGTTCACTTCAGTAAGATTAAAAGTGTACGTAAGAGACTTGTAAAGTTTTTATCCTCACTTGATCTTTAAAAAAAAAATTGCTAGTGAAATACCTGAAACAAATCGTATAGCTTTGGAATCAATGTGAAAAGTAAAGGTTGCATCTACATGACAATTCTTTCATCTCTTTAGAACAAATACAATATTTGTTTTTACTACTAGTTGAGCAAAATCAAACATCCTGCAGGATCTCATGTTCCTTGAGATTTAAAGGCAGTCTAGGGAAAAAAGACCAGGTAGGTGGCAGTTGCTAACAGGGGACAGAGTAGGTCACAGATCTTAAACAAGCAGCATAGACAGATGAAGAATGAAGGACTAAATGAAGGCCAGGAAATCTAGAAATTTTCTAGCCTGGAAGAGAAAGAGGCAGCTCTGAAAAGGGATCCTGCTGGGCTCTTTTAACACAGGTTAGTTGATAATATGAGCACCAGCAGATGCTGGGTAATCCCATCATAGTTAAGCAAGAACTTCATTAACCAGTCACACACATGCAATCTAGCAACAATACCTCACTAGGTCCTTATAGATAAGTTTTGCTGTTTCCAGATAGGGATTAAGCATATCTTCATATTGACAAAGGGCTCCACCAAGGCAAAAATGCTTGAAAAGACAAAACAGGAACTCATCTCTCTCTGGTTGGCTGAAGATTTCATATTTTTCTGAGTCTTCCACTAACAAAACCTATGTAAAATGAAAAAAACTCATCTGAGTGTAGCAAAGTTTGAGGTTTTTATGTTTTTAAAAGGCTCGATTTACATATTTAAAAATAATCTTAGACCTATGTTAAAGAAACAATCCAGAGGTCCCAGAGTGATCGGCCAGATATGCTCTTATTTTCCCTTCATTTTGTCACTGGGTACTGAATTAAATGAAGAGAACAGGTCTAAATCTAAGTTTATACTTCTGACTTTTTTTTCTTTTAAAGATTTATTTTTTTGTGCATACAAGAACTGGGGTACAGGCCAGAGGTGCAGGGGGGAGAGGTGTGTGTGAGAGGATTCACCAGAGACAAAGCGGGGAACAAAACAAGCAGATTTACTGAAATACACTGCTGAGGGGATCAGTGGGTGAGACAGGAGAGGTCTGCAGTGCCATGTGGGTCAGCTCCCTGGTTGGGGGCGGGGTAATCAAACTAGTGCTGCAGTGCCTGCCTGCGGATAGCTTCATACTTCTGCGACTTAACCCTCTGTGCCACTAGGGAGGACCAAGTTATCTGATTTTTTTCCATTCTATTAATAGTTTGTACTTTTGTAATTGCATTGGTTCTACTGAAATTTTAATGTACAGTCACCTTAAATTTTACTTGAAAACAAGGGAGCATAATAAGTATGTGGAGAAACCACTTCACTTCTTTTTATTAGCCCTCCCACCTCACAGTGTTTGAACCACTATTTTCCTTGTTCCCTGAGGAAGTCCATCTTGAACTACTTACAACCACTTCTCTTTTCCACATTCTCCTAAAAACATGACTTTATACTTCACCAATCTACAGTGACTCTTGCTCACTTGAGACCTTGCTATACCTCTTTCCTAGTTTGACTAGAAGGATATAGATGATTTCTTCACACCAGTGGGCACTGCAGACAACAGACTGATTTGTTGCTGGTGGGGGTGATGAGCAGCCATGAATGTATACTCGAATATATAACTCTGTTACTGAACTGTTTATACCCCACCTACTTTAAAAAGAATGAATAATAAAATATAGACTTGCAGAATACGATAAAAATTATGAAAGACAAAAAGATGTAACCAAGAAATAAGGCAGGAAGAGAAAGTTCATACAATAAGGAATTCTAGGAGAAAAACTATAAAAACTGTATACAACACTTCACACTATCACACAGGCAAAGGAGGACCGTGAGTTATACAACAGTGTAGTTGCAAAAAATACACTTAATTAGGAAAATTAATGATTAAATTTTATATGCCTCAATCTCAAATGAAAAGTCATCCGAAGGTCATTATGTAAGAGATATTTTTAAAAATAATGAATCTGATGGTGTTGCCTATATACGTTGTAGTGACTTGATGAAAGTCAAAGCTATATATATTATTACTGCTCTCTGGAAGTGTCCGGTGTAGCACCTGAGGAGCCTCTTCCTCCCTTTCTTCATCATCATATCTTCCACCATCACAGCTTCTTCCTTCTCTCCCAATCCCACCCCAGAAGAAACACTGTGATACTTAAGCCCACTTTTACAGCTACCTGAAGATCTAGCTTAATACAAAGGGTGACCAAAGCCTTTAGGAATGAATTGCTAACACATTCCTTCCTTGAGCACAGCTCATGTGCTGAATTGATTAGGCTATGCAATTTAAAAACTACCTACCTTAACTAAAAAACAATTAGGAACGAATGTTAAAGTAGTAGCTTTCTCCAGCCCTCTCCCAGTCCATTCATGTACAGATCAGCAGCCTGGGAGTGCAGTCTGCAAGGGTTAATGGCAAGACTTCTGAGCGCAGTCAGGAAGGCCTGATTATCAGCACTTACACTGCACCAGGCGCCAATAGAATCTGTTGCTGCACAATGGGGGGCCCTTTTCAGTTCAGGCTGAGGCTGGAAATTATTTTTTCAGTCAGAAAGCAACCAAGTTAAACCCCTCCCTGTTACTGCAAAGTGGCAAAGAACAGAGGAGCAAAACATACAGGCAAATGGAAAAAAACCAGGGCGGCCAGCACTTCCTGAATAGAGGTGCTTTTGGAGCAATAAATAAGACCGACAGCAGCAGGAGTTCTGTGGAGTACTCTGCTGAAGCAAATCCTCCTCAAAACAAGTCTATTAATGAGGCTTTCTTTGTAGAAGGGACAGTGAAAGCTCAGAAATGAGGGATAAGGGCCAGATTAGATCTGAGCTCAGTGACAGAAAGGAGAGCTGAGATTAAATAGCTCCCAAAAGGAGGGAAACTCCGACTATACCAGAAACTTTCTAAATGTTCAATTCCAATCTTTGGTAAGGGATAGAAATTACTATCAGATCCCCACTGGGCATTATTTATACTATCTTATGTTACATAGAAATACACTTCAGTTAACTAAATAACAAGATATGTATAGTCTCATCCATTGTGTGAGTTTGGTTGTTCTCAATTGGTTAATTTTCCTCTTTTATTTTCTTCTAAAACTAAGAGTTCATTTATGTATTATCTTAGTGTAGATCAACATATAGCCTGAGCCTGGTTGGATCCCTCCTTGTCTATAGACAAGATTCCTGTGTCCAGAAGTGTGCCTCAGTAGCTTCCCTAATTTATTTTTGTCTGAATTTGAAATACTTAAGATTTGTTCATCTCCCTTCTCTCAGTGTACAATGGTAATAAATAGTACAGTAGTCATTAATATTATTGAAAGCTTAATAAGTACCAGGCATTGTGCTAAGTACTTTAAATGCATCCACTGATATAATTCTTACACTGTGTCTATTTTATAGATGAAAAAACTGAGGCTTAGACTGCAATTATTAAGGTGGCAGAGTCTGAATTTGAAACTATGTTTATAAAACTAAGAGCATTTTAATCTCTAGGTTGTACAGATAAGATCTTGAGACTCAAGATAATCAATGATTTGCCAAAAGGTTGACGTTATCTCATAAACAATAAATCATTAATTAGCTAAATAATTGTGTCTCCTGGGCCTCCATGGTGGCTCAGTGGGTTGAGCAACGCACTGTGAAGAAAACCCGCAGCCACTGCAGCACAAGTTCGATCCCTGCCTCCGGCCAGGGAGGGGACCCACATGGCGCAGCAGACCTCTCCTGCTTTGCCCGCTGCTCCCCTCAGCAGTGTGTTTCAGTCCATCTGCCTGTTCTGCTCCCCACTGTGTCTCTGGTGGATCCTCTCACCTCCCGTGACTCTGACCTGTACCCCAGCTCTTGTATGCATACATAAATAAATCTTTAAAAAAAAAAATTGCATCTCCTGATTTCTAGTTCAGAAGTTAGTTCACTAACACAAAAATTAACTGAGGTAATCAAATGGCTATGATCTCAGCACTGAGATTAAAAGATTTTTTTACTCCAGGTATGTTTTTAAATATTCATTTGACTAGACATGTAATGGTAAACAATTTTTTCCCCTCCACAAAACCATCAATGCCCATACCCCAACTGCCTCCCCTCTCTACTCCCCCTACTATATACCCTATTCTCTCTGATAACCATTATCTTTTTTGCCAAGTTCAAGTTTTTAATTCTTTTATTGAGTGAAACCATCCAAGTAATGGTAAATTTAGTGTAGTATATATAGATGTTCATCCATAATGATATATCTCTGAAATTTGTATAATAATTACTTCAATTAAAAAATATAGAAAAATTTTCATTTTATATGTTAAAAGCCCCACTTAGAAGAAAAATAGTCATTACTGGGCCTCCCTGGTGGTGCAAAGGGTTAAGCACAGCACAGTGAGGTGTCTGTAGCCACTGCAGCACCAGTGTGATACCCTGCTGGGGAGTGACCCACATGGTACAGCAGACCTCTCCTACCTTGCCCACCACTGCTCCCCTCAGCAGAGTACTTCCTTCGGTCAGTCTGCTGTTCTGTTTCCCACTCTGTCTCTGGTGAAGCCTCTCACCCCTCCCCCCATACCTCTGGCCTGTATCCCAGTTCTTGTATGCATAAATAAACAAATCTTTAAAAGAAAAGAAAAAGAAAAATAGCCATTACTTAGAAAGGCCAGAATTCCTTCAGTAGCATCTTGCCATTTGGGCCACATAGCCATGTGGTGCATTTCCTGTGTATTGTACCATGTTGAGTAGCATTCTGGACTCTACCCTTCTGTGTCACCACACCTGGTTGAGGACTAGGGAAAAATGTGAATGTCAAAGTAAAAGTACCATTCAAGAAGAAATCCACTAATTTATTGATTAGAGGCATTTTATGAGCTTTAGATTGGTAAGCCTTTTAGACCTTAAGATTTCCCGAAACCAAATTCTACTGTGAAAAATTATTTAAATTCTGTACTTACCTTTCGTAATTCATCTGAAATAAGAAAAGGATCACAATAGGAGTCTAGACATTTAACGATGTGTCCATTGTCTCGCACAATACCTTCATCGTATAACCGATTAAAAAATGACATTGAGAGCTGTGTGCAAGGAACATTTACAGCTTCGATTTTTTTCACTTCAGTTCCTGAAAAGATATTTTATAGAGATATACAAATTAACTTAGTATTCCCATTTCTAAAACTAGTATCACTATGAAGAGATTCTAAAAGTAACCAAACACGTTTTGACATAGTTAATAACACAACTTTTATTTTAGAGCCTATTCATTTTTATCAAAGATTAAAACTTGATAATAAGAGCTCACCATTTTAGGCACAGACTTAACATGTAACGTAGAAAACGAACTATATTTTTTGTGTGGTAGGAGGTTCTTAGATCACTTTTAATGCATATATCAGAATTGCCATAAAAAGCATGGGAATTGCCCTGTATGATTTTGGATTGGTATTATGCTTAATGCTTTATAATTCACATTATAAATATTTCTACTAAAGTAATTGGTGTCCCAAAAGTCCTTAAGGATGTCTTGAAAATGTTTCTCTCCATTTAAGAATTTCTCCCTTGTGCACTCATTTACATTTTTATTACCAAAAAAGATTGTTTAAGGCAAGATAAACTTCAAACCAGGCTCCAAAAGAGTTATCAGAAATTTGGAATTAGAGAAATTTAAAATTATCGTGATTTGTCCATTTTTATCTTGTAGTTCCAGTTCTCTCCCACTTCTACCTCTTTCTTGCATCCCACAATTGTCTCCTGAATGCGTCTTCCAGAGATGGATTTTATTAAAACTTTCATTAAATTATAGAAATACATAAAGTGAATATTGTATTATTGCCTCAGTGAATCTCTTTTATGTACCCACTTACACATCCATACACTCACTCATATAGTGTTTTTTTGTAGAGTAGAAGGGAGACTCTGACTTCCAGGGGTGGGGTTCTTGGTGCATCATCTCCTTAAGATATTTGCTGGATCTTTGGCTGAGGAGGAGCTTGAGCTTGAGAACAGTAATGCTGGAGATTATTTACTTCCTTGCTCTAAGGACCACTGAGAGTGCTGCTAGGACCTGTTATTCTAGTTCTGACCCTAAGTTGGGCTAGTATAGAGGCAAGGATTCCTGGAACCAGGAACTGTGTGTATCTCAGTCATTTCAAAGCCATGCTGGTAAGAACAACTCCTTTTGTTTCAGCGGCAAAATCCTCTGGAGGATTAAAGTAAAACAAAGATCAGAGAAAAGGTCTGAGCACCACTGGAAGATCAAAAAACAAGAGTAGGGTAGAGCCAGTGTTCAAGGGTGGGCTGGTGGCCACAGGATAAAGGGCTGGCATTAGGCAACATGTTGTTTTATAAATGGACCTGAGCTCTGATTTGTGGAGTGGCAGGAGCATTTTGATGGTGAGAAAAGGTCATTAAGTCTAAACCAATTAATCTGAGGCATGGAAATAGCACTTGCTATGGATTGAATTGTGTCCCTCTTGAGTCTATATATTGAAGCCCTATCTTCGAGTGTGATGATCTTTGGAGCTAGGGCCTTTAGTCAGCAATTCTGGTTAATGAAGTCATGGGTAGGGTTAGAATTTCAATATATAAATAACAAAGGGACACAATTCAGTCCAAAGCATACCATCCCGATCCTACAAAGTTCATGTCCTTTTCACATACAAAATACATTTATTCTATTCCAGCAGTCCCCAAAGTTTAATTCATTCCAGCATCAACTCTAAAGTCTAAGGTTCAAAGTCTCAGTAAATAACATCTAGATCATATTGGTGACACTTCATCCTGAGGCAAAATTCCTCCGCAGCTGTGAAAACTGTGAAGCCAGACAGGTCATCAACTTCCAAAACACAGTGGTGACCAGACATAGGAGGCATTTCTACTCCAAAAGCAAAAAAAAAATTGGAAAGAAGAGGTGATGGCTGCAAATTAAGACCAAAATTCAGCAAGGTAAATTTCATTAAATTTTAAGCCTTAAGAATAATCTTTTTAGGATATGGAAGAAAAAAAGAACTCTCACACACTATTAGATGGGAACATAAACTGATTCAGTGCCTCTGGTGGTTTTTCAAAATATTAAAAACAGATCAACCATGTTTTAAACAGTTCTAGGAGCAATTCCACTCCTAGGTATCAATCCAAAGAGTGCAAAATCACTAATTCAAAGGGACATATCATCCTATATGCTTTGCAGCACTATTTACAATAGCCAAGTTATAGATAAAACCTATATACCCATCAATAGAACAGTGCATTAGAGGATTCCACACACAATGGAATACTATTCAGCAATAAAAAAGGAAAGCATGATCTCGTGTCATTTGTGACAACATGGATAGAACTAGAGAGGATTATGGCTAAACAAAATAAGTCAGAAGGAGAAAGACAAATATCTGATGTCTTACTCATATGTAGACTATAGAGAAACAAAATAAAGGATAGATTAAATGAAATCAAAACAACCCTGGAAGTCTGACTGTAGAACTGAGACTACCAGGAAAGGGTGGGAGTGGGGAGTTAAGGTGGGGAGGGGCCCCAATGGATGATGATAGAGGATTATGGGTGCTTTGATGGTAGGTAGGATGAAGCAGGTTGTAGCAAGTGCCAAGGTCTTGAATTCTGGAGGCTGGATTTAAATCTCAGCACCACCTGGCTAACTGTAAAATGAGCGGCAGCAATTCCTGACTCTAATTTCTCAACTGTGAAATAGGAATATATAAAAATACCTCTCAAAGTTGTTTTTGTGACTTAGACAAGGCAATGTACATAACACCCTTAGCTGAGCACATGGGAAGCTTCGCTCTATGTTAGCCTCAAAGGGTGGGTGGAGCGCATCTGTGTTGGAAGGAAGAGAATATGGGAACTGGCTCAGAGGAGGGAACAGCACCTTCAATCAGCAATGTGGGCAGCATGGCCAGTAGAGAATACCATGACGCCGTCATGATGTTTAAACCTAGTTCACTTGATAGAAGAATGTCTTTTTCTATCATTTAAAAAAGCTGTTTCTTTTGCTTATTAAGGCTCCCAGGGAAATTAAGAGAAGAGAGTGATACGTCAGAAAATGAAGAAAAGCAAGAAAGAGGAGGTAAAAACTAGTTAATGAAGAATACTAGCGATCCACTAGACACTTTTAAAATGGAATGCTACCTTTCGACCCTATTTTCAAAGTACCGCTAATTGATTCCGTCAGGCACATGTGGAATTTCAGAACTTCTCTTTTTTAAAAACTAGAAAGAGTCAGTGTTATTTTGGGAAGTATGTACTAATATGTGATACAAGGCTCTGCTTAGTTCCTTTTGAAGATCTGAAACTGGTAAATATATTTGCACAGTTCAACTTTGTAAGCAGTCTGAAGATCACACTGTACCAGCATTTCACTTATAAATTTTAAGGTGGCCTTTAGCCAACAGCAATAAAATCTGACCTACAAAGTCTACAGCATTAGGAACTATTTGTAATCTTGTTCTTGACTAATACTTTAAGTTCTTGAGTATGTACATCTACTAGAGTTCCAAGAAAATGCAATTAAGAATTTACCAAAACAACCCCATGTAATTTGAAATCAAATCTTATTTTCTTGAGTACAAATCCACATTACTAACCAGATTCTTCTAAATGGAATGACTGGTCCTTAGTTAAGGGCCTCAGCTAAAATTTAAAATATAGTATTCATGTTTTTGTTTTCAAAATAATCTTTTAATGCTGTGATTTGTTCTTTGACTTGAAGAGATTTGAGTATTATTAAGTGTTTGGGTAATTTTCTTAAAATTAGCTGTGTTTCAAAGTACTATGAAAATACTACCTATATAAAGTACTCCTCTTGAGAATTTAAGACTCTCTCTGCTACAGTTTAATTATTTAATTAACCCTGGTTTTTCTTTCTATGGTTCAGTTACTCAAGGTTTGAAAATATTAGACATAGGGCCTCCCTGGGGGCACGGGCATTAGCCTCAGTACTGTCAAGCTATCACCAGCCACTATAGCATGAGTTCTATCCCCGGCCAGGGAGCTGACCCACATATGGCCGAACAGACCTCTCCTGTCTTGTCCACTGCTCCCCTCAGCAGTGTATTTCAGTCAGTTTGCCTGTTTTGTTCCCCATTCTGTCTCTGGTGAATCCTCTTACCACCCCCTGTAACTCTGGCCTGAACCCCAGTTCTTGTATGCATAAATAAATAAATCTTTAAAAATAAATAAATAAATCTTTAAAAAAAGAAAATATTAGCCATAATAAGAATTCTGAGATCAGATCATATTCCTATAACTTATTATAGTCTACTGTTATAATTGTTTTATTCTACTACTAGTTGCTGTTGATAATCTTACTGTGCCTAGTTTATAAATAAAACTTCATCATAGGTAAGTGTATCTAGGAGAAAACACAGAATAGCCAGGGTTCTACAATTTCAAGTATCCACTAGGGGTAGATTTCAATGGCATCGTCATTATCCTTTCACTGAGTACAAGTGACTACTCCCCTCCTCTCCTTCCTATTGCTATGGTAGCATCCATTACACATTGGTGCACATATTTTATTTTGACATAACACAGAGTTCACAGAGTAGGTTTGCTTTCATGTATCTTAATGTTTTCTGCATATGGCAGAGTCCATGGAAGATGCATAATAAATAGTTTCCAAATGAACAAATAAGACATTATTCCCCAATTTGTACTATATACATACATATATATATGTATGGAATTTTTGTTAGGCGAACGTGATAACCACTACACTACGGAAACCAACTTATGTATGGAATTTTTGTATAGAAGAATTGGGGTATAAGCCAGAAGTACAGGGGAGTGAGAGGATTAACCAGAGACAGAGTGGGGAGCAGAAAAGGCAGATTTACTGAAATACACTGCTGAGGGGAGCAGTAGGCAAGACAGAAGAGGTCTGCTGTGCCACTGTGGGTTAGCCTCCTGGCAGGGGATTATACTCAGGCCATAGAAGTGATAGCACTGAGACTTAACCCCTAGACCACCAGGGAGGCCCCCAACTTGTATTATAATAATGAGAACTCCTGGGGCCTCCCTTGTGGCGCAGTGGGTTAAGTAAGGCACTATGAAGCAAAACTGCAGCCACTGCAGCATGAGTTAGATGCAGGGAGGGGACCCACATGGCAAGGCAGACCTCTCCTGCTTCGCCCGCTGCTGCCCGCAGCAGTGTGTTTCAATCAGGCTGCCTGTTCTGCTCCCCACTAGCTGGTGAATTCTCTCACCCTCCATGACTGTGACCTCTACCCCAGCTCTTGTATGCATAAATAAATCTTTTTTTTAAAAAAATGAGAACTACTGAGGCAACATTTTGTTATAACAGCAATAAAGTCAACTGAAAAGGTAAAAATAAATTTTATTTACCTAATGAAATCCATTGTCCAGGTGAATCCGAAAGTAACTTCAAATTGGGAATAACATTTGGATCTTTGAAAAAAGCCTAAAATACAAATTTGAGGGAAACAAATTATATACAGTATTATAAATTATAATATTAACTATCATAAAATTTCAATTCACATCAGGCAAGGACAACTTCAAACTGGTAAAATGTATAATTAAGAAATTCTTGACAAAGAAATATTTTGTTATCTTCTAACTGGAACAGTTGAACAACAGTGTATGTTTAAGTACAGATATCTTGAGGACATAAATAAAAATAATGAGTTAGAGTGAAATGTAGAAGGTTTTATATAAAGTTTAAAAAAATTTGTTTTCCTTCAGTCCTGTTTTCCCAGTTGTCTTAGTAATCACCACTAAATCTGAAACTAATTATCAATTTAATTAATATCCAGGGGGGAAAAGAGAAAAGTGATAGATTTGCTATCATAAACATGAAAGTTTTCCATACAGCAAAAGGAAATAAGGTAGTCAAGAGTTTTAGTTCTAGGTACCAGCAGCAGACTTCTGGCTGAAAAGATCAGACTTAAAAGATATCTCAAGCACTCCATGTAATCTTCAGGAGGTAGTGAGAATGAGGCTAAAGGGTAGGCCCTGGAGCAATCCACAATCATCTGAGGAAAAACCCCAGGGAGGACACAGTAATCTTTGTTTTTCCCCCACCAAGTGCTGAAGGAGGCTCCCCTGTCTTCACCAAGACCACTGCTGTACCAGGACTGCCTTGCTGAATGCTGGACACCTCTGCTGGTGACGTGAGTTCTGTACGCAACTTCTTGTGTTGCTCACTCTGAATCCTAGTCCTGTACCACTAAATCTGATTGGTAGACCTAATTCCAGGTTTATGTTCAGGGTGCAAAGAGACAAGTGTTTTGGATTTTACTAGGGATTTTCTGAAGGATAGAAATTACTCCCAAAGCACAACTATGTTTAAAAGGTGAGTGTATCAGAAAACATAACGACAGCAATGGTGAGCAATAAAAGAAGAATAGATGGAAAGAAAAATTTGCAACAAATGTGATTTAAAAGGCAGGGATGGAGATGGCTAACATCTCCAATGATGAAAAAAAATGGAAAAAACAAAACAAAAAACCAACATTGATAACCTGATTTAAAGAATAGCAAAGGATACAAATATCATATAAAAAATACAAACAGCTAATAAATCCACAATAAGATGCTCAACTTCAAGAGCAGTAAGAGAAGTGAAAATAAAACTCACAAGGTACCATGCTTATCCACTACACTGACAAAATTTAAAAGGACTGTAACTTCTGATGAACATACCAGAAAATATACATTCTCACAAACTTCTGGGAGGTGATTCTTTATAGCCTTTTGAGGAAGTAAGTGGGTATTATCTTGAACATTAAAATATGTATGTCTTATGATCCAACATACTCCAATTTGGTGTCTGTTCTACAGAAATGACACTACCAGGTCTTAAGATTTCTGTGTAAGGGATCTTTTTTACAGTATTGTTTATAGTGTCAAAACCTGAAACAGCTCCAGTGTCTAACAATGATAGTTGAATAAGATACAGACTTTCTATACTACATGATATGCAGTTATTGAAGAGAAAATATTAGAATAAAATATAAGCTCCATAAGAGTAGGGCCTTGGGTCTCCCTGGTGGCACAGGGGGTTAAGCAATGCACTATGAAGCAAACCTCAGCCACTGCAGCACAAGTTCGATCCCTGCTGCCGGCCAGGGAGGGGACCCACATGGCGCAGCAGCCCTTTCCTGTCTTGCCCGCTGCTCCCCTCAGCAGTGTGTTTCAGTCAGTCTGCCTGTTCTGCTCCCCGCTCTGTCTCTGGTGAATCCTCTCACTGCCCTGGACTCTGGCCTGTACCCCAGCTCTTATATGCATAAATAAATAAATCTTAAAAAAAAAAAGTAGGGCCTTCTTTTTCTTACTCACTGCTATATCCCCAGGGCCTACAACAGGCCCTGACACAGAACACTTACTCAATAAACATCTCAAACTCTGAAGGAAAATCATAAATATTTTAAATAGAAAAAGTGTATATAAGAAAAAAGGTTATGCATATAAAAAAAAAACCCACAAAAATAAAACTTCTTATGCTCATTCCTATGATTAGATGAGACTGGTGAGTTACACAGGGCCTTATAGGTCAAGTGAAGAATTATGATTTTTGATCTAAGATTGATCTAGAGTGACCTGTATTTTTATCTAAGGGTAATAGGAAGACACTGAATAGATTTAAGCAGATGAAGAATGTGGTTAGAACTATATTTTCTTTGACCCATTGTCCATATTGGCTGCAGTGTAAAGAATGAATTGAAGGGCTATAAAGACACTGGTTAGAGGCAAGGTCCTGCTATAACCCAGGTATATCTAAAATTCTCATCATTCAAGATGGTAACAAGTGGGGAGGATGAAAAATATATGGATTCAATAGATATTTAGGAGGAGGGGACAAAGGGAGAAGGAATTCAAGATGACTACTGGGATTTTTGCACCAAAAACCAGACAGAATGAACGACATTTAATGAAAAAGGTAAAGAGGACCAGTTGTGTGGAGTAGAGACAAATATAGTCAACAAGTATTTGTGAATGTCTCTATTATGCTAAGTAAGATAAATTCCCTGTTTCTAGTGGTGGAGGATAAAGTTAAATACCTTGTTCAATTACAAAAAAAATGTTTTTCCTAAAATCATTCCTCAGGAAAAAAATTGCCTTATAAATTTACTGTCTTTTAAATTTAGGGTATTGGTGCAATTATTTTGTATGATAGTACATTCTAAAGTGACATAAAAGCTAAAATTCAACCAAAATTGGTATTTGAATGATTTTTTTAGAGACGTTAAAGAACCACGAAAAGGGAAAATTTAATTCAGATTTAATAATTATTCCTGAGGGGTTAACAATTTACAACTACATTTCACATGTCATTATAAATTGAAGTAAGCTAAGTATCCTCCAGTAATTGACATGTACTAACAAAAATAAGTCTTCAGGAAGACCCTTCAAATAAACCAATACGATGGTTGTTACTGAAATTACAATTACACACAACTTAAAAAAAAATAGTCCTAATGTACGTAAAGGGTATTTTGAGTTTATTATAGAATTTCTAGTGAGGCATTAAGAAGAAATTCTTTGTATCTCAAGTAACTGTAGGAAAGGTGATAGATAGGCTTTGGAAAAATATTAGGTGACTCAAACTAGTTAGTGATAACAATGTCAAAAATGCATGTGAAGATTTTAATAAACTTATTTCACAAAATGTGAGTGTAAAAGGTGTTCCTAAATTAATGTATTATTTTAAATAACATGTAATTTAAAATGTATGTCTAGTATCTGCCACACATTTGAAATATAGTTAGATATTTCACTATAAAATCTATCTGGTAGTGGCTGTTAGTTTCCGATCCATTATCAATTCTCTCCTTCTTCCTTAAGAATCAGCAAAATGCTCAGATAAGTCTCTGCAGAGGATCTAAATAAACATTTCATTAAGTTTCTGCAGAGGATCTAAATACACATTTCATTAAAGACACACACAGACTGTCATCAAAAATGTGAAAATACTCCTCATCATTTATCATATAGGGAAATGAAAATCAAAACCACAATGAGATTTCATCTGACACTAGTTAGAAAGGCTATTATCAAAAGTCAAGCAACAGTAAGTACTGGTGAAAATGTAGAAAAAAAGGAACTCTCAGGCACTGTTTTTGACAATGGATATTGGTGCGACCACTGTGGAAAAGCAATATGGAGGTCCCTCAAAATTTTAAAAATGAAACTACCATATGATCTAGTAATCCCACTTCTGGGTATTTATCCAAATAATATGAAAACACTAATTTGAAAAAAATATATATATATATACACACCCCTAAGCTCACTGCAACACTATTTACAATAGCTAAGGTATGGAAACGAACTCAGTGCCTGACAATGGATGAATGAATGGAATAAGATGTGATATACATACACAACAGAACACTACTCAGCCACAAAAAAGATAAAATCTTGCCATCTGTGACAACATGCATAGACCTTGAGGGGTATGCTATGTGAAATGTCAGAAGGAGAAAGACAAATATTATATGATTTCACTCATTTGTAGGACAAAGAGGGGGGGGGGCAAACAGAACAAAAACAAACCCTTAGACTCTGACTACAGGATGCTGATTACCAGAGGGAAAGAAGGGAATGGGGGAGAAGGAAGGGGATTGGTTGGTGGTAGCCTGTGACTGCACATTTAGATGTGGTGTGATATACAGTTGCTGAGGTGAGAAATTGTACACTTGAAACGTACAGTGTGGTAAATGAATGTTGCTTCAATTAAGAAAAAGTGTGCCCTTCCTATCTCCATATTTGAAGTATGGCCATGAAATGTATACAGAAGTGTGATGTCTCATGTGGGCTTTCAGGAAATCTCTGTTAAACTCCCCTGTTAAGGTGGAAGAATCCCTTCATTATCATATATGCCAACACTATGTGAGCTCAGAGGATGAGTTTCCAAGTTACTATTCCTAAAATCGGATTCATTTCTTTATTCTTTTTTGAAAAAAATTTATTTTTATTTATGCATATAAGAACTGGAGTGTAGGCCAAAGGTGTGGGGGTGGAGAGGTGAGAGGGTTCATCAGAGACAGAGTGAGGAGCCAAACAGGTAGATCTACTGAAATACACTGATGAGGGGAGCAATGGGCAAGACAGTAGAGATCTCACATGCTACCATGTGAGTTAGCTCCCTGGCCAGGGTTAGAACTCAGGCCATAGTGGCTGGAAATAGTTTGATAGTGCTGAGACACAAACCCCTGAGCCACTAGGGAGGCCCCCTTGTTTATTCTTTTTCATCTTCTGTATGTTTAATGTCACCATCTGCCACTCAAATAAACAAGTCAGAGACATGTCCCCCTCCCTTACTCTCCACATCTTATCAGTTCCAAGAAGAAAAAATAAATAAACACATCTTATCAGTCTGTATGAACTCCCTTCTTCTAAGCATCTCTCCAGACCTCTGAGGACATCACCATATACTGTCTGGAGGACAAGTTTTCAGTTTTGAGTCACTGCTTCCGGTCAGTCCTAACAATCCACCCCCTTGTATTTCTGCCAAGGGGATTCTCGGTATTTTAAATTTTACTGTTTTGCTGAAAAGCTTTCAGTGACTCCACATGAGCTAGCTTCAGTCAGAGCTAGATTATGCCCAAACTCCTCTGCACAGCACAGAAGATGTAAAATATCATCCCACTCAGTGGTCCCTCAGTATTATCCCTGCATTAAGTCTACCTAACAAAACTGTGGCTTATCTTTTACGAACCCTCCTCTGACCACTTCAGTCAAGAACATTATTTCTTGTGCCATCATCGTACCTGTGCCTATGATATGCTGTCTATCATTTCTTTCTCTTCACAATGCAATTTTTAGTGATGTCCACTTTGACTCTGTTCACTGGTAAAGATGTAGGCACTAAAGAAATGTTTCCTGGGTGAATACTTCCATCTTTCTTCCATCTATTTGCTTCCTCACAAATGAATTTTTAGAACATAATTTTACATTGAAAGGAAAATTAAAAATCTGGAATTCTGGCTTAAACAATGTTCTTTGTTCAGTTTTGAGTCTCTGGCAGAAATGACATGGAAGTTTTGTAACAGGGTGGTCCCAAGAAAAGGGGAAGTTCCCAAAATCCTGGTTCCACCCTAAGTGGGTGGAGCTGAGGAGAAAAAAATTTCTGCAGAAGAGAGAAGAGAAGAGAAGGGAAGATGGAGAACAGCAAGGAAACCTGGATGGGGCACGTGGAGCAGAGGGACATGTGAAGAAACTGTGCTTGCTTTTTGGTCTTAGACTGGTTGGAACAGATGTGGGTGAGAGACCCGTGGGGAGGTTCGCAATGGCAACTTTCATCTTGATTTTGATTTTGCTCTTTTCCTCCCAAATTTGTCTAACTCTTTCTGACCCTTTTCTATAGGTCTCTACTGAAAGGTCCTTTAAATGTGTGCCAGGTTTTTAGGCCTTGCTTTGGGCCAATCCTATTTAGCTGGACTTTTACCCTCAAGGAGATGGGTAACTTTGAATGCTTAACTTAGTAACTATAGTCTTTGTTCTTTCTTTATTGTACCCTAGTTGTATTAAAGTTCCTTTCCATTAAAGGTTTTGTATGTTTGTCTTAATGCGGCGGCGGATGGCAGAACCCATTCAAAGAGGGCAGGCTTAGGGCTTCTAAGTGCTCCTCTCCCTGCCCGGTAACAGTTTGAGTAAAAAGAAAAAATCTAACCATGAATATCTGAGAAATGTCACTAACGTCTTTATCAGCAGCATTATGCTCATTTAACCAATTAACCCTCTGTTCAGAATTAGTGTCTCCCTAAAATTCATGTCCTTTCAGGTCAATTCAAAAAGTGACTTGAATTGGAAACAGAATGGTCACAGATGTAACTATTAAGACGAGGTTTTCCTGGAGTAGAGTGCGCCCTTAATTCTGTAAGACTGGGGTTCTCAACCGAGAGAAAATGACATATGTGGGTAGAGACTCTGTGAGTAGCAAAGGTGCTCTGCAGTGGCCAGTCAAGGAATACCAAGGACTATTGGCAGTTGACCAGAGGGCAGGAAGCAGTAAGGAGCATTCTCCTCTACAGGCTTCAGGGAGCAGAGCACACTGCTCATACCTTGATTTTAGACTTCTCACCACAGAACTTAAAACTGATGTTCAAAGTCACCCGAGTTGAGGTACTTGGCTATAGCAGCCCCCAAAAAGGAATGTATCCTCATGGTAAATATTTTGGTGTATTAATAATGTTAAGATTCTACTACTCCCCCTTCTTCATTCCCTCTTCCTTCCCTTTCACTGCATTTAGCACTAGATGAAATGATCTGATTTTTTTTATTGGCAGTCTTGCCATGGGCCTGGAAGGTCCTTGAAACCCAGGTTCCTGCCTGGCTTGTTCTTCCTAGTATCCCCAACACCTGACAGAATTCTGAGCACATGGTAGTCCCCTAAGGAAATGTTTGGGAAAGAGTGAATAAATGGCCAACTATAAACTAAAGTCAAAGCCTGAGGGACAAGAAAGGCAAAGATTGTATCACAAACAAGAGTTTTTCATTTGATTAAAAGGAGGAAAAAACAAAAACTACACCAGGACATAAAATAACGTGACTGAATTTCAATGAACACACCAGAACTTACATTTTCAGTGAGTTTTTCGGTTTACAAAGCAGTTACCTCTGGTGTCTAAAGACTGAGTGTTACAACTCTTAAAAAACTTGTGTTGGATTCCTCCTTTGGAACTGTTGTTAGAGCAGGTTCTCACAAAGCAGATTTGATTTTGAAAAAAATAACCAAAAATAATTTGGAACTAAACCTAGTATATAAAGCTGGATAATATTAAAAAACAAGGTGCGCTACTTTAAAAAAAGGAAAAAGAAGGGGAAAACAAACAAAAAAGACGGATTTTCTAGAAAGTGACTGTCCAAAATTGGAAAGTTCTCTAAGGCAGGGTACTGAAGATGAACTAAACGGAAAAAAACACAGTTACCACGATGTGATGAGGCAAGTAAAAATGCTTTTTAAAATCTGTTGTTTGCCTGTGGTGCAGGGTTATTGTACTTTCGTGGTGGGCGTGTTGTGGTAACATGCTTTTGGAGAGGTGTGAAGCTGAGCTGTCCGCCTAAATCAAAATACTGTAAACGAACGGTACCTTAACTGATAAAAAACTGTCATTGTACCTTTGATGAGTCTTAAAACTCCAAAGAAAACGACGTCAGTAAGGAATGGCGCGTTCACAAGAATCTATGAAAACTTAAAAGGCAGCAGAGGCTCCGGGCACTCTCCACCCTCATACCAACCATTACAAAATCATCCTTCCGATAGGCCCGAAACGTCTGGTCAAACCCGAAGGCCTGTGCCTGGATTCTGCCCAGCATGGACCTGAGGAACAGGAGGGGACTAGTCAGCTGCGGCCGGCGACCGGGCCGGCTCGGAATCGGCCCCCGGCTTCACGCCGAGCGGCTGGAGCGGCCCCGCCGCCCCGCCGCCCCGCGCCCGCCCGGAGGCGCTCTCACAGCGGCCCAGGCCGTGGGCGCCGCTCCCGCCCGCGGCCCCTCACCACTGGCGGAGCCGGCTGCGGGTCTCACTGCTGCTCAGAGACTGGAAGGGTCTCTGAGGTAGGAACCTGAAGTAGTAGCCGCCCAGATCCCCAGGCTCGCCCGCCGCCATCGCGATCCCGGCAGAGCTGGATGGAGCTGTTTCCATGGAGACGCAGCTACCGAGCCGGCGGCGGCACGCAGAGGGGAGGGGCCTGGCGTCGCGGCGCCGGGAGTCCGGCGGCGGCCGCTGAGGGCGGGGAGAGACGGGGAGACGGCGGGGGAGAGACTGGGGGAGGGGGAGACGGGCCGGGGGCAAGGAGGGCGGGGGAAGACCGGCGGTGGGGCTAGCGACCCGGCTCCGTCACCCCTGCGTCGGGGCTGCGGGGGGACCCAGGGGTCGGGTACCTGGCGGTTTGCCACCAGGTCCTTGCGGGTAGCGACGCTTAACGGTGGTAGCTCCGCAAGGGTTAATTTCCGCGTCTCAGACGTAAATTTGGGTTTATAGTTACTTGAGTTTGATGACTCAGACATTTCCGGGGAAAAACTTTTATCTGAATTAATTAGGTTTATTTATTTGGAAGAGAAATGTCTACGTGACTACTTGGGAACTAGTCTCTTTTATCACCTGGCTCATTTTTAAGTGTTACACCTGAACACTAAAAGTGTTACAAGGCAGGGAGAGGGGCACCCCAGAACCCTTAAACTTGCCCTCTCTAAGTGGGTTTTGCTGTCCACCGCCTCAAGACAAATAGATAAGACTTTTAATAGAAACGAATTTTAATTAGTAAATAATATAGAAAAGACAAAGAATATAGTTATTAAATTAAGTATTTAAAGTTGCCCATCCCCTGGAGGGTAAAAGTTTAAATAGGATTGGCTTAAAGCAAGGCTTGAAAGCTTGCCACAACTCTAAAGCAGTTTTTGGTGGAGACTCATAGAAAAGGATTAGAGTTAGATAAATTTGGGAGGAAAAATATAATTAAAATTTAGATAAAAGTTAATTTTTTCACAAGTTTTTTAGCTGCATTTTTTAAAACTAGGACTAAAAAGCAAGCGCAATTTAAAAATTTTTTTTGTTTTATTTGCTTCTAGGGTTTTTTGTTGTTGTTGTTTTATTTTGCTTTCTTTTTATCCTCCTTTCTCTTCTTCCTATCCCTGCTCAGCTCTACCCTCCTTAGGGTGGGGCAGAGATCCTGGAACTTAACTTTTTCTTGGGACCCACCCTGTTGCAAAAGAAGTTTTCCATAGTTAACTACAGCACAGTATGTTGTTTAATAGAAACAGGTATTATTTTCTATTGAATATTGCCTTTTGTAAAAATAATTACCTTTTGCATTTCTAGTTTTGGTGGTAGTTTTGTTTTGTTTGATATTTCTTTTCTACTCCCTTGCTAACTACCCTTCCTTTTTCCTCCTAGTACTCAAGAAATGGGTTTTGATTATTCCATAGCAACAGCAGCAGGAGAGGGACAGAGATGCACACATTCCTACACACTTAGTATTCCATTGCAGTCCTATACCAGTTTACCACTTAGCTTTTCACTTGGAGGCTATTCTTGAAAACAGCTCTGAACATTTCTTTGCATGTCTTTTGATTGACTTTCACACTCATTTCTGTTGGAAATATATCCATAATTAGAGTTGTTCAGTCACAGGATATCAATATATCTCCTTGTTCTAAGCTACTGCCACAAAGTTTTCCAAAGTTGATAAATTTATGCCTCAATCAGCAATGCCTGAGATTACCAGTAATTCTACTTTAAAACCAACACATAGTGTCATTAGTCTTTTGAAATTTCAGACATTCTGGTCTGTATTAATTTTTTTTTTAAAAGATTTATTTTTGCATACAAGAGCTGAGGTACAGGCCAGAGTCCCAGGAGGTGAGAGGGTTCACCAGAGACAGACTGGGGAGCAGAACAGTGGACTGACTGAAATACACTGCTGAGGGGAGCAGCGGGTGAGGCAGGAGAGGTCTGCTGTGCCATGTGGGTCTGCTCCCTGGCCTGGCCACACACACTGCTGTGTGGTGGATGCTTCACCATGCGGGGCACAGCTGGTTACACCACCAGGGAGGTCCTGTATTAATTTCTTATTGTCATTTTAAATTTGCATTTCCTTGAGAGTGGGTGTTCATTTTTTTATATGCTTCCTGGCCATTTGGCTCTTCTCAAGTGAAGTGTTTTTTCTCGTGTTTTGGCCACTAGGAGGAAGAATTGTCTTTTTCTCATTAATTTTAAGGAATTTTTTATTTAACCTGGATTTGCTCCACCTCCAGATATGTGTACTGCAAATATATTTTTTTGTGTCTGTTGCTTTGATGCTCAGAAATTCTTAATTTTAATGACTTCCAATGCACTTCTTCTGGCAGGCCATGTTTGTTTATTACCTATACAAAGTCATAGAGATATTCTCACATGTTCATGATCCATTTCCAAATAATTTTTAAAGCTTGTTTCATTTTTTTCATATGATTTCCCAGCTGACCCACAATTGTATCTATTAATATGACCTTTTCTAACCCACTAAATTACAGTGGCACTTAAAAAAAAAGTAACAGGTGACTCTGGGTTCACTATTTCTATATTGAATTGTCTTTATGCCAAGACCACATTGTCTTAATGATTTAGCTTTACAAACAGACAATAACTTTTGGCTTCCATGTCCAGATTTGTTATTCTTGTTCTTTAAAATTGCAGGGGCTGTTGCCTTTGTATTTCCATATGTACTTTAAATTGGGTTTGTCATTTTCTGTCAAAGAAACCTGATGGGATTTTGATTGGTATTGCATTTACTATATAGAAAAGTTTAGAGAGAATTAACATGGTACTAAGTCTTCCAATCTATCATAAGTGGAGCTATTTATATTTAGAGCTTTAATTTATCTTGATAATACTTTTATACTATCCATTATCTTCTGGATACCGAATTCTGTTAAAGTGTCAAATCTCAGTGTGGCTCCTTTCAAAGTAATGTCCAGTTTTTTTGTCTGCTTAAAACATTTTCCTTTGGCCTTTCAGTAGTTTCATCTCTCTCTGTAAAAATGGTGTGCTTTGTGTTCCTGCTGTGTGTATCTCATATAGTCATCCTGTTTTTAATTTGCTGAGCTTCTTGACTTCTTTGATATCTTTTTATCATTTTTGAAAACTTCCAGCCACTACTGTTTTCCAACTATTTCTTCTACCTTGTTCTTGCTCTCTCTTTTTTTTTTTAAAGATTTATTTATTTATGCATACTAGAGCTGGGATACAGGTCAAGTCACGGGAGGTGAGAAGATTCACCAGAGACAGAGTGTGGAGCAGAATAGGCAGACTGACTGAAACACACTGCTGAGGGGAGCAGCGGGTGAGACAGGAGAGATCCGCTGCACAATGTGGGTCCCCTCCCTGACTGGGGATTGAACTCGAGCTACTGTGCTGTGGATGCTTCACAGTGCAGTACTCAACCTGCTGCGCCACCAGGGAGGCCCTTTTTCCTGCTCTCTTTTTCTTGGTCCCCAATTATCTATATATTTGAGCTTTAAACTATGTTTCCTATTTCTCTTATTTTTTAATTGTTTTTTCTTGTGCTTTAGCTTTTTCATTCTCTTTCACCCTGACTTTGATTTCACTCATTCTCTTTTCTGCTTAAATCTCAATTTCAGGTATTTTTCACTACTAAAATATCCACCTTAACCTCATTTAAGAGATTCCATTTAATTTTTCCAATTTTTTTCATTTAGTGCACACTTTAATGTTATTTTTTAAATCTGAGTGCTTCAACATTAATATATTTTGGGGTCTCCTTATTTTGCCTGTTATATTTCTTGCTTGTGAATCCTGTTTCTCTGCCTTCTCACATGTTTAACAACCTTTTGTTTTAGGTATAACACTGTACTTAGAAAATGTAAAAGGGCTAGAAGTTACCTTTTACCATTCACTAGTTGCTCTTTTATTCTTATTTTCTAGCTATTCTACACCTCTGCCTCTCCAGAGGTTGAGTTTAGACACCTGGGACTCATCCCACTCCTCCCATATCCCCTCCTCTATCAAATTCATCACTAAATCTTACACTCTTCTAAATGTGTATATACAAGCTGTGCACTTCGCTCTATGTTCCTGTCGCCACTTTAGTCCAAGACACTACAGTCCTTTTGCCTGGATAGATGACTGTAAGGAAAATTTGCTAACTGTCCATCCTCTTTTGCCCCTGCCCTCCTAACATCCATTCTGTACTCCATGTCAAATAGAACTTTTAAAAATGACAGTTAAGAATCTCAAACTACACTTTTGAAAACCCCTTTATGGGTTTTCATTGCACTTAAAGTAGAATCCAAAATCCTTTCCAGCCTCATTTCCTGTCTTCTTCCTGGGCTCCAAACTCAGGGATCACTGGTCTGGAAAGAGTCACGCTTTCTACTTGGCAGTAAGTACATCCTCTGCCTGGAACACCTTCCTCCCCCTTACTGTCAGTCTAACTACTTCCTGTGTCTCTTTCAAGTTTCAGACTTCCCTGAAGGGGCTGTCCTGACCACCCAATCAATATTGGTTTTCCTGGTTATTCTCTCAGAGAATAACCAGCCACTTGTTCCTCCAGAGATAATTACAGTGTGCAAGTTATTTAGATATGTGTTTGCTTCTATAGTTAGTGTTTGGCTCCTCACTAGCCAACTAATTCAGGAGGTCAGAGACCTCTCAGTATTGTCTCCTTAGAGACTGACTCACAGGGGAAACTTCAAAATATTTACTGAGGAAAAGAATTGATGATTCTAATTTCATTGACCTTTATTCTTTCAGATATTTATGTGTGAGGAAGACAAATGATTTGACCAAGTTGAATGGTTATGTTTTTGCTATAATCATTCAATTTAGCCAGGGTATGTGTGGCTTAGAACCATTGGAACTCTGAAGGCCTAAGAAACCTATTTAGATATAACATTTTATAAATTCAGTTTGTAAGTAGTATAATACTGTGATTGAAGGAGGCACAGGAAGTAGTTAGATTGACAGTATCTAAAATAGTGTAATAATATGGCTGCTTTTAGCGTAGATTTTAGGGTCAAGCAGACCTGTTTTTCACTCGAATTGTGTGAGGCTAACTTAGCGAATTGCCTTCTTTAAGCTTTAGTTTCCTCACATGGATTGTTGAAAGAATTTAAGGTACACATAGTCACTGCAGTGCCTAGTATGTGCTGACTAACTGCACATTATTATTACTATTTGCTTATTAACTTTGACTGCGTTGGGCACAGCAGCAAACTGTGGTTCACCAAGTCATTTCTCTGCCAGCAGTTAAAAGGCCCATGGTAAAAGGAAGGGTTCTACCTGACTGCCTTTTGTTTCTGGAAGAGGTCAATTGTGGGGGTGGTGTGGAGGGGGATGGGTGTAGTATGGTCACAGGAAGATATAAAATGAGAGATGGAAAGTGTCTCTCTGTACTGTGACAGTACTCCTATCTTTAACATTAATTTCAAGCTTTCTAAGACTGTCAAAAATAAGAGCTGTCAATTTCTTTTGCCTTCTGAATGACTGGGTACAACTCATGTTAGTTTAGTTTCTATAAAAATACTTTTTATTGGCTTTAGTTTACACAAAGTTTATGGAATGTTATAAAGCCAGGTACCCCAATTTCCTCCTCAAATCAGCCTGCCACACCTCCACACAGAGAGGGTTTTGGGGGAAGTCCAGTCAGGGCCTATAACTCTTGCCTGTGACGGAGGAAAAGCTGGAGAGACAAAGGCCAAAAAAAAGGTGGGGGTGGAATCCAAGGGAATTACTGCACAGAAGTAAAGCTCTAGGGGAGAACGTGTGGCTCTTGGTTATTTCTGCATTAGTCAACTTCCATATAAACTTATATTTAATCCAAAAATTGACCACTCAGGCCCACTGAGCTATTTCACATTTGTATTAAAATGGAATTCTGGTCAGGGGGCCTCCCTGGTGGCGCAATGGATCAAGCAACACACTATAAAGCAAACCACAGCCACTGCAGCGCGAGTTCGATCCCTGCAGCTGGCCAGGGAGGAGACCCACATGGCGCGGTGGACCTTTCCTGCCTCGCCCGCTGCTCCCCTTAGCAGTGTGTTTCAGTCCATCTGCCTGTTCTGCTCCCCACTCTGTCTCTGCTGGATCCTCTCCCCCAAAAACACACACCTCTGGCCTGTACCGCAGTTCTTACATGCATAAATAAATAAATTAAAAAAAATGGAATTCTGGTCCAAGATCCTCCATATTAATCAGACCCCCCCTTCAGCAAAGAGCCTGCGTTATTACATCGCTACTGCCTTCCCTTCTCTTCTGGATGTCCTGGCTCACTGTGGGGATTCCCCTTTGGAACAGGAACATACTTGTGCAGCTGTCTGACAGCTCCACGTGCCTCTTCCTAAGTGTCAACTTTATCCAGTTTCTCAGGAAAGCACAGCCCCTCTTTTCCAGTCCAGGGGGGTCTTCATGTGTCTTTTGCAGTTAGGAGAAGCTGGAGGAGGGGGATGTCCACCAATCAAGCCTGTCTCTTTGAGGATCCCAGGTGACAAATTCTCCAGATTAAAAAATTATTTCCTAACAGGTCTGAACTGTTGTTGATGCCTCCTGATATCACTGTGATATGTCATAAACTGCTGCTCAGAGAGCACAATGATTTTGCTAAACATACAAGTGAACAATTATGAATACAAGTGAGAACCCTAGAGGTGTGTAGGATCAGCATGTTTTCATATGTATATATTTATTTCATTTATAGCTGTGGATTTTAAAAAATTGTTTGAATAAAATGCAAAGGCATAGACTGTGTGTAGCATTTTGATTTTATTTTCACATCACCTGCTCTCCACCACAGTAGACTTTGGGCAATACCTGTACCCACTTATCTGTGTCCAAGTCCCAGTGACCAATGAACAGCATCCTCTCTGCTGCTCATTCAGCCTGTCACCTGAGATGGTCAGTTGATACATGGAATGTGCTTAGTTCAGTCTCCTGCACATACAAGTATCCAAGTGTTAGCACTGTTATCTGTCGAGTGCCCATTATTTACAAACGGGCCTTCTGCACTTATTATTGAGCAAATTTTCTAAGAACGTATGTAGAGGAGCTAGAACGTATATCTCAGAGTGATTGTTGCTTTTTTTTTTCTTTTTTAAAGATTAATTTATTTATGCATACAAGAGCTGGGGTACAGGCCAGAGGTACAGGGAGTGAGAGGATTCACCAGAGATAGAGTGGGGAGCAGAACAGTGGACTGACTGAAATACACTTCTGAGGGGTGCAGCAGGCAAACAGGAGCGTGGTCCACTGTGCCATCTGGGTCCCCTCGCTGGCCAGGGATTGAACTCATGCCATAGTGGCTGAGGATGCTTCACAGTGCGGTCCTGTTGCACCACCAGGGAGGCCTTCGGAGTGATTGTTTGAAAAAACAATTTTTTATTCATATCCTGTATGGATCATATCATATCCATATAGATTAAAAATCTGTAAATTCTGGCAGCTCTCCTGCTTCCTGTGACTATGAGGTATTTCTTTTCATCAACCTTTACCTTTTGCGAAGCAGTAGCAGCTTTCTGCCAGCTGTGTCTATAGAGGTGTCTTTCTTCTTTCCCCTTTTCCTAATAAACCTTTTTGTTTAAAGTGTGAAAATCAAATCTGCAAATTCCTACCCAGACACTAGTGGTCAGGTCTCTATGTACCTTATAGTCTCATCTTGCACCCACTTGTACCGCTTTCTCACTTGATTTCTAAACTGTAGCCATCTTGAATTCTGTTTCCTAGAATGTAAGCTCCGTGGTGTGGGGAGGCATTGTCTTCCATTTTATTTAGTAATAGAAGCCAAGCACATTCAGATATTGTCTAGTTCAGGGCAAGGGATTCCTATCAGTGTTCGTCAAATAGATGTCAAATAACATTTGTTGTTCTCCCTTATATACAACTTCCCTCCTTATCCCCACCTGCTCTCTTCACTGAGCTCTCTCTACTTATCCTTTTGGTTTGTGTTTACTAGTATTTCTTTGGTGAATCAGTCATTCCCTCATACCCTTGTTTAAATTAAATCAGTGTTCTACATTTTATTACTGTGACTCCTTTAACTTCTAATTATTAGCTTGATGTATGGAAAGGATCACCTGTTTTCTTCACTTTATATCCAAACCCTAGTTTATTGCCCACATCAGTAAAAGGTCTCAATTTACTGATATGAAAAATAACTCTAATGGAAAATAGAACAAGATAAATGCTGTTGGTGCCATAAGAGAAATACAGATGAAGTGCTTGGAATTTACAGAAGAAAAACCTCATTTGCACTGACAAGAGTCAGGGAATGTTTAACAGATCAAACAGTTGTTTGAATTGTGTGTACTGGGCGAATAGGATTTGAAGGTGATGAGAAACGTCACTTGACAAAATAACCCGAGCCAGTGCACAGAAGGGATGTGGGGGCTGCAATGTGCTTCCCCGGGCCCCTTGCAGAACAGTGATCCTCACCCACTGACGGACTTGTGGTCTGTGGATGGCTTTCAGCTGAGTCCCTATCAAGGCACTGCGCACCCCATGGAGCAACTTTTGCCAGGTGAACTAGATTCCGGAGCAGCCAGAATCCACTGACTGGGAAATGCTGCCCCTTTTATCTCATTTTGGGGTATCACACCCAAGCTTTAGAGTTCCTCCCAGGACTTTCTGGAGTCTCTCTTGTAACTACTTCATAGTTCCATCTCTCTCTGCTTAAGGCTATTTTCCTTTATTCCCTTATAGGAGAGACACATGGAGAAGTCTCTTGGGCACAGATCTCTCTGCCTCAATGACTGTTTCCCTTGGACCCCAACCCACAAGAAGCAGACATCATGAGACTTGCAAAGGAAGAGCAGTGCTTCTAGAGAAGTAGGATTTTTTTTTCCTTTAAGTCATTGAGTTTCAGGGCCTTCCTGGTAGTGCGAGAGATTAAGGCACAACGCTATAAATCTATCCACAGCCGCTGCAGCACGAGTTTAATCCTTAGCTAAGGAGGGGACCCACATGGCGCAGCAGACCTCTCCTTTCTCGCCCGCTGCTCCCCTCAGCAGTGTGTTTCAGTCAGTCTGCCTGTTCTGCTCCCTACTCTGTCTCTGGTGAATCTTCTCACCCCCCATATCTGGCTTATACCCCAGTTCTTGTATGCATAAATAAATAAATCTTTTAAAAAAATAAATAAGTCATTGAGTTTCTTCAATAAAATTCTTGTCTGGAAGCATCAACATGTAATGCAGTGAAAAGTGAGATTCTGTGCTTGAAATGCGAGTGTGTCCTCGGGTCCTTGCCTGCTTGGCTCCCTTATTTTATGATGAAACGGCTCTCTGATGGCTTTAGACATCCCCTAGGGCTCATCTGATCACAATTAAAAACAGTAAGAAAACCAAGGAGACCATGAAGTGGGCAGGAAAGAAAAAGGGCCAAGCTATTGCTTTGAATGCCAAGACAGGAAATGTGGGCATAACCTTGGAGGTGAGGTACAATGGTAGGTAGAGTTTCAACAGTATTTAATTAAAGAACCAATATGAACTGCATAGAGGCATGCAGCTAAACGTATGGGGGGAGATCAAATCTCTACCTCACAATGTGTAAAAATTCCCAGATAGATTAAAGACACGCATATAATGCATCCATAAAATTACTATAAAATAGTAAATATAACATCCTGGGGTTTTCTTTCAAAACATGTCTTCATATAAGTGACAGGGTGGGAGTGGACATTCTTTTTAAGGATGACATGAAAGAAAAATGACAGATTTAGATGAAAACTTAGAAACATCTGTATATGAAAACATAATAACTAAAAAAGAGTCAAATAGTAATTGGAAACTATAAATACAAAGTTAAGGATTGCTATTCTGAATACATAAAATATCCACAAAGTTCAATGAGAAGAATAGAAAATTGGGTAACGTATATAAGCAACCGATTCATAAAGGAAAACATATTAAATAATCAGTGAAAAAGAAAAAACGCTACTATTTCTAGTGAACAAAGAAATACGTAAAACAACGATGTTCTTTTTCTTCACATATCAGCAGAGAGCTGTCCGCACAGGCAGGGTGTAGGTCTGGTTCTGAGGATGGAGGCTTTTCCTCCTGTGTTGCATTTCTTCCTGGCTCTCAGTCTCTTCTGCCTGGAAACTCACTCTACACTCTTGGATACCTGCCCTTTCCACCCCAGCTTCTTATACTCCATGGGCCTAGAACCCTGAACGAAAGTTAGTTATCAGGGAATATTTTCAGACTCTGCCTGGGTGGGAATGAGCTCCCCAAAGTGGGATCAATTCAAAACGGAGCTGGTGGCCTGGGTCTAAGTAGTCGTATGTTCCCTCTCCAAGTTCACACTTCTGTAGCTGCAGACTTGGAGAGATTTCACAGACACTCGCCTCCCCAGTGCTCTCTTTGTGCCAGCACTACTAAGACACCAGTTTAATAAGCATCCTAGATCACTATCTGCTCTTACTTATTGTGATCTCCAACTTAGACACACTCTGCAGAGTCAAGACTTACAGGAAGCCTCATCGCTCATTTGGTCCAGAGAGGACAATTAGTGGAAGATGCACTTAGACAGTTGAAGTCAATTTTCAAGATGGCCTTTATATACTTCCAGACTTAGTCTTTGCTTGGGCTCCCCTTGCATGATGCCACAAGCTCTCTATACCACTACGCCGGGAGCTGGCCAGTACCTGGTGGATATGCAGGCTGCTGAAGAGGATTGACAGGTGCCAGGATGAAAATGTTAGGCTGATGACCACAGTGATGATGTTAGGGGGAAAGGTAGCCCTGAAGGGATTACGCGAATAAGTTTATGGACTCCAACCCCCCCTCCAGACAACAATATCCCCAAACCATAAATCCTATAAGGTCATTATCAATGAGTGGATCACTGGAACCTGAAAGTGAAGTTAAGCAGCCAAGCTGGGTATAAAACCAGAGATGTGGGTCTTGGGGGCTCTCTTAGTTTGGAGCCAGCTCTCAGTGTGCTCTTAGGTTCCAACTCAAAAAAACTGGTAAAGCATTTACAGATTTGTATCCCTCTCTTCTCCTTGTGTTATCCACTACTTTATTTCCCCTTCTTTTGTAAATAAAACCCTTTATTAACCTTGGTCGTGTGTGCCTGCAGTTGGGGCTGATTATAAGTTCCTTTCAAGTGCGTAAGGGAAAACCCAGTCAAGCAAACCCATTTTATATTAGGGTTGCCCTTAACAATGATAGTGTAGTAATAAAAGAGTATATGTGTTTTTGAGAATGTACTATTTTACCAGGCAAGGACTTAAACACTTTTCTTTTGATTCACTTAAAAACACTGTAATGTGAGTATTATAAGGACAAAGTGGGCCTCCTGGTGTTAAGTCTCGGCACTATCAAGCTATTGGCAGCCACTGCAGCACAATTTCAATCCCCAGGCAGGGAGGTAACCCACATGGCACAGCAAACCTCTCTCCTCAGCAGTGTATTTCAGTCAATCTGCCAATTCTGTCTCCCACTCTGTCTCTGGTGAATTCTCTTACCCTCCCCATACCTCTTATCTGCACTCCAGTTCTTGTATGGATAAATAAAATATATTAAAAATAAATAAGAGAACTCTCTTACACTGCTGGTGGGAATGCAAGATGGTCCAACCATTATGGAAAGCAGTATGGCGGTTCCTCAATCTACTAAGAATGGAACTTCCATAG
>JAGFMF010011417.1:2515365-2569851 GCA_019455555.1 Galemys pyrenaicus
TTGGGTAGATTCCTAGGAGCGGGATTGCCGGATCATATGGTAGTTCCATTTCTAGTAGACTGAGGAACCTCCATACGGCCTTCCATAGTGGTTGGATTAGCGTGCATTCCCACCAGCAGTGTACCAGGGTTCCTTTTTCTCCACATCCTTACCAGCATTTGTTGTTGTTGTTTTTAATGTGTGCCATTCTTACCGGTGTGAGTTGGTACCTCATTGTGGTCTTGATTTGCATTTCCCTGATTATGAGGGATGTTGAGCATTTTCTCATGTGCCTATTGGCCATGTGTATGTTCTTTTTGGAGAAGTGTCTCTTCTTTGTCTTAATTTTAATTTTTGCTCTTTTCCTCCCAATTTTCTATCCATTTTGAGTTAGTTTTTGTGTGTGGTGTGAGGTATTAGTCTAGTTTCATTCCTTTGCATGTGGTGTTCTAGTTTTCCCAGCACCATTTATTGAAGAGGTTATATTTGTTCCAGTGTATGTTCACTGCTCCTTTGTCATAGGTTAGTTGACAATATATGTGTGGTTTTTATTTCTGGGCTTTCAATTGGGTACCATTGGTCTGTGTGTCTGTATTTGTTCCAGTACCACACTATTTTTATTTTATGGCTTTTGTGGTATAGTTTGAGGTCTGGGAATGTAATGTCTCTATTTTTCCTCCTTTTTGTCATGAAAACTTTCACTGTTAGAGGTTTTTGTGATTCCATATGAATTTCAGCAGTATCTATTGCATTTCCTTGAAGAATGCCATTAAGATTTTTAATGGAATTGCATTGAATCTGTAAATTGCTTTTGGTAGAAGCAACATTTTGTTAATGCTTTGATAATGTTGGTAACATTATCAAATAGCATTTTAGTAATGTTAATTCTGCCAATCCATGGAAATGTCTTTCCATTCCTTTGTGTCTTCTACTTCTTTTAATAGTGTTTGCAATTTTCCTTGTATAGGTCTTTTATCTTTTATTCAAGTATTTAATGTTTTTGGATTCAATTGTAAATGGGATGGTTTTCTTAATTTCTCCCTTCAGACTGATTGTTTGCAGCTAGGAAGGCTACTGGCTTTTCTGTATAGATTTTGTAACCAGATACTTTAAAAACTGGTTTATTGTTTTAATTAATTTTTCAGTATATTTTTTAGTGTTCTTTCTGTAGATTATCATATCATCTGAAAATAATGATAGTTCTCTTCTTCCTCCCAATCTGGATTCCTTTTATGCCTTTCTCTTACCTTATTGTTCTAGCTAGGACTTACAGTATTATATTGAAAAGCAGTGGTGAAAGTGCACATTCTTGTTTTGTTCCAGATCTTAGAGGGAAGGTTTTCAGTTTTTCACTGTTAAGAATGTTTGCTGTAGGCTTGTCATGTATGGATTTTATTATGTTAAGATATGTTCCTTTTACCCCAAGTATTTTGAGGGTCTTCATCATATGTGAATGTTGAATTTTATCAAATGCTTTCTCAGCATATACTGATATGGTCACATGGTTTTTATTTTTCTTTTTGTTGATGTGTTGGATTACATTGATTGATTTTCAGATGTTGAACCATCCGTATGTCTCTGGAATGAATCCCACTTGGTCATGGTGTATAATCCTTTTGATGCATTGTTTTGGCTTGCTAAGGTTTTATTGAGGATTTTTGCATCTGTGTTCACTAGGGAGATTGGTCTGTAGTTTTCTTTTTTGTGTGTTATCTTTGGTTTTCATGTTAGTGTAATGTTTGCCTCATAAAATGTATGTGATAGTGTTCCTTCTTTCTTGATTTTTTTGGTAAGAGTTTGAAAACTCTTTTGAAAGATAAACATTACTTCATCTTTGCCTGTTTGGTAGAACTTGCTTATAAAACTATCTGGTACTGGGTTTTTATTTTGAGGGAGTGTTTTGCTCACTGTTTCAGTTTCATTGCTTGTAATTGGTTTGTTTGAGTTTTCTATTTCTTCTTTATCAGCTTTGGGTGATTATATAGCTTTAGGAATTTGTCCATCTCATCTAATTTGTTGAACTTGTCTACATAAATGTTCATTGTAATCTCTAATTTTCCTCTGGATATCTTCTGTGTCTGTTATAATTTCTCCTCCTTCATTTATCATCCTATTTAAAGTCCCCCCACTTTTTTCGAAGAATCAGTTTTTGGCTTCATTGATCTTTTGGACTGTCTTTTTAAATTTCTATTTATTTCTGCTTTAACTTTTATTATTTCCTTTATTTTACTGGCTTTTGGGTTTTTGTTCTTCATTTTCTAGTTCCTGAAGAATGTGAGATTAGCTTGTTTCTTTGGGTTCTTTTTTGTTTCTTGAGAGGGGCCTGTATTACCATCTACTTCCTTTTTGCTACTGATTTTGCTGTGTCCATACATTCTGAAAGGTGGTATCCTAATTCTTATTCACTCTAAGGTATTTTTAAATTTCTTCTTTTATTTCCTTATTAATTTCAGTGGTGTGTTTCAGTCTTTCAGTCCCTATGTAATGGTGGTGGTGGGTTCTTTGCTTTCTCTTTTTGGTTGATTTCTAGCTTGGTGCCTTTATGGTCAGAGAAGATACTTGGTCTGATTTTGATCGTCTTGCACTTGTTGATGTTTTTCTTGTGACCCAGTTTGTGGTTGATCCTGCTGAATGATCTGTGTATACTTGAGAAAAATGTGTATCTTTTTTTTGGTGGGGGGGATCAGTGTCCTGTCAATGTCTGTTAGGCCCAGTTGGTCTATATATTTAGGGTTACTGTGTCCTTTTTTGATTTTTTGTCTCATTGAGCTGTCCATTAGTGAGAACAGGATATTGAAGTCTCCTACCATATATGTTTTTTTTCTAATGTCTGTTTTCAGAAATGAGAGTAATTCTCTAATGTATTTTGATGCTCCCTCATTTGGTGACTATATATGATGAATGTTATGTCCTCCTGGTATATTGTCCCCTTGATCATTATATAGCATCCATTGATGTCTCTTGTCATTTTTTTTAGTTTGAAGTTTATTTTATCTGATATAAGTATGGCCACTCATGCTTTCTTTGGGAGCCGTTTGCTTGTAGAATTGATTTCCAACCCTTTACTTTCAGTCTATGTTTATCTTTAGAACTTAAATATGTCCTGCAGACAGCAGAAGTTTGAGTCAGTTTTCTTATCTAATATACTACTGTGTTCATTTTAGTTGTGAATTAAATTCTCCACGTTAAAGTGATTATCGATACGTGGAAGTCTGCTATTGCCATTTTGCTCTTCGTTTTCCGAATCAATACCTTGTTCCCTTCTTCCTATTCATTCTTCTCTTGGTTTAGATTTTAGGGCCCTTAAAAAATCTAATTAATTAATTATTTACGTATATCCTTTACATCATTGTGTACTTCCTGTAAAATTCCCACCACATCTTGTAATATTTCTTCAAATAAAGATATAATGGTGGTGAATCTGACAATTTTGTTTGTTTGAAAAGGCTCTTATTTCTCCCTCATACAGGCAGGTGAACTTTGCAGGATAAAGTATTCTTGGCTGGCATTTTTGTCTTTTTTTTTTTTTTGATATATTACTCCAGTCTCTTCTTGCCCATAGTGTTTCTTTAGCCTAATCAGTTTTCCTTTAAAGCTTATTTGTTTCTTCCCCCTCATCATCTTCATTATTTTTTTGTCTTGGATTCTTGGAAACTTTACTATTGTGTATCTTGTTGTAGTTTTCCTTTCGTTATGACAGTTTGGCATAATTCTAACTTCCCACATGTCTACTTTCATTTCCTTCTTCAAGTTTGGTAAGTTGTCTTCAATTATTTCCGTGAATAGTTTTTCATTTTCCTTGTCTCTCTCTTCTCCCGCTGGAATCCCTATGGTTCTTGTATTTCCTTTCCTTCTGCTGTCAGATAATTCTTAGTATTTTTCATTCTTTCCCCTTTGTATGTCTCCTTTTCTTTTTGGCCCTTTTTTTGATCTTTGATTTGTCTCTTCAAGTGTACTGATTGTACTTCTATATCGTCTATCCTATTTTCATGGCTTTTCCCAGAATTTTTTAGCTCATTTTTTTTTAACATCCTGCAGTCCCTTTATTTACTTCTTTAAAGTTTTAATGTTGTTATTCTTTTCATTGATTATGATTCTCATGGCATTGTTTTCCTTTTCTGCATATTCTCTTATATCTGAATTTTTAATTATGGCAATTTTGAATGTGTCAAGCATAAAAGTTCTTCTGTGACAGTGCCATTGGGTTCTGGCAGCTGATTTTCTTTCTGTGGTGAGTTGTTCCCAGGAGGGCTTGGCCATTTGTATTTTTCTTTTACCCCATTGTTTGCTTTGGGTTTGTTCTAGGTGTGGGTCCTTTGGGCTGCTGGTGCTGGTGGGTGGGACTGTTACTGGTGTGGGTGGTTCTGTCAGGTGCATGGACCACTGGCACTGGTGTGCAGGAGCTCCTACAGCTCCCACCTAGGTGTAGATTCCTCCCCTCCACCCTCCCAACCTCAGCCCCCCTACCACCCACCCTCTCCCCAGCAGAGAGACTCCCCCTGTTTTTAAAGAGTGAAAGCTAGGGCCTCCCTGGTGGCGCAGTGGGTTAAGCAACACATTATGAAGCAAGTCGCAGCCACTGCAGCACAAGTTCGATCCCTGCTGCTGGCCAGGGAGGGGACCTACATGGTTGTAGCAGACCTCTCTTCTGCCTTGCCCACTGCTGCCTTCGGCAGTGTGTTTCAGTCAGTCTGCCTGTTCTGCTTCCCACTCTCTGTGGTGAATCCTCTCACCTCCCATGACTCTGGCCTGTACCCTAGCTCTTGTATGCATAATAAATAAATCTTTAAAAAAATAAAATAAAGAGTGAGAGCTATTGGCATTGACTGTGATAGAAAAGCTCATTGTTTTATAACCACTGGAGGGCAGTGTATTACATTGATTGTTTAAAAATTTCAACCATAACAGTTTAATGACACAGATTATGATAGACATAAATTCAGTGCTATATGAAGACCTGCTATGATGTTTTATCTTTTGTATTTTTTTAAGATTTATTTATTTATACATACAAGAGCTGGGGTACAGGCGAGAGTTGCAGGAGGTGAGAGGATTCACCAGACAGAGTGGGGAGCAGAACAGGCAGACTGACTGAAACACACTGCTGAGGGGAGCAGCAGGCCAGGCAGGAGAGGTCTGCTGCGCCATGTGGGTCCCCTCCCTGGCGGGGGATTGAACTCGTACTGCTGTGCCGTGATGCTTCACAGTGCAGCGCTCAACCTGCTGCGCCACCAGGGAGGTCCTACTATGAGGTTTTGATTAAGGGATATATTAATGGGTAAGAAATGTTCTGTCACACAAAAACATTAATACAAAAGGCTACCTTCACCCCTATGTTTATGTAGCACTATTTATAATAGATAAGACATGGAAACAACACAAATGCCCAAAAATAGATGACTGGATCAAGAAGACGTGGTACATATACACAATGGAGTACTATTCAACCATCAAATAAGACAAACTCATGCCATTTGGGGTAACATGGTTGGAACTAGAAGGGATTATGTTCAGTGAAATAAGTCAGAAGGGAAAAGAAAACTATCAGATGGTTTCACTTATAGGAAGAATATAGGGGAACGAAAGAAGGGGTTGGGGGGAAAATAATAACAAAAAAAATTGGTAGGCAGCTATAAATCAGAGCCATTCTGCAGGGAAGGGGCAGGGAGAGGGGCCAAAACAGGGAAGGGAAGAGCACAGGAGACTATGGCGATGGTGTGTAGGTGAATTGGTGGTGGGAATTCTATGGGGCCTACACCTGAGAGGAGAAAGCAAACGTACGAAAATGAACAATGGTGTAAAATTTATAAATAGATAAAATATATTTAAAAAAATGTCTGTCATTGAGTAAGAAGACAGATGTGATAACACAAGGGAATCCATGCTGTTTGGGCTTATGTTTGTCTTCCTAGCCTTATGCTCTGCTACTCCCTGACTCACTCCTGAGTTGCAGTCATGCTGAGCTGCTCCTGGCTGCCCTGCACAGGCTGATCTCTCTTCCTGAAATATTGTCATTTTTTTCCTCTGTCTGCTGAATTTGACATATCTCTAGCTCAATATCCTGATTTTTTCAGGCAAAGGGTAAGTACATGCTTTTCCACTCCACTCATTCAAGTCAGCTTTAGTTCTATTATTACTATTATTAATTGTTTATGTCTCCTTTCCCGAGTAGCATATTGTAGCGGCAGGAAAGGTGGGCACAGGAGTAAGGTTCGGGATGGTTCTGGGCAGACGGATCAAGGAAGGAGAGTCTTGGAGCCCTCGGTGGCTTTTCATACTTTATTTAGTAGAGGTGGCCAGGTACATGGCAGGAAGGGACCCCCAGCGTATCTCACCCTCTTGGCTGCTTTCTTCTCTCTCTGCTGCTGCTGCTCCTTCGTCCTGTTGGTTCTGTCGGTCCTGGCGTCCTCATGACGACGCCCATTTAAGCCCGTGTCCCAACTCAGGTGCGCCCACTTGCGCATGCCCACCCTGGAATGCTCGCAGCACCACAGGTGTCCATCATCACAGTGGTGGGAGGGTGGAAAGACCTGATAGTTCTCTGACCCTACAGATATGCCATTTAGTTTTCTTTTTCTGTGTTGGCATGTCGACAGAGCTTAAAGTGCATATTTGAGAAACATACATATAAAAGTGCAGTGAATGGGTGCTGTAATGAGATCATATCATACATAATCTCCCCATTGATTCTTCCGCCAACTCCTCCTGTATAGTCCACTAAAAGGAAGTTCTCCAACCTCCAGAGCAATCTGAGGTAGGCTATTCTGACCGGTTGGCACTGAGGTTAGTTATGTTTTGCCCAATATAAAAGAGAGGGAACTTTGGAAGACACTTCAGATTTCCCTCATGATTCTCTGGAAGAGATTTCATTTTAGAAATAGGTAGCTGAGACAAAGTAATCCCTTTTCTCTCATCCATACCTTATACTTATAACTATGCTTAGTTAAGTAGGTAAAGCAGTTTTGTTTGGTACTTGGCTACCAGGTAATATCCCAACACCTTTAACCTTAAGGAGACAGGGCCTCATGTATTTCCTTGTGTCTGCAAAAGCTCAAGGAATTCAAGTCCAGTTTTCACATGGCCCTGTGTACTCATGCGGCGAATTAAACCATCATCTGTCCAAGTGGTCCATGTATTTTCTTATTGAAGTTTCGTTATATGTCCACTTCAGACATGTTTGCACAAAGTCAAAAAAAAAAAGTAGTATGCGGCCAGGCAGACCGGTTTGATTCCTGGTTGTGTTTTCCTAGCTTAGTGACTGTAGGGTAAAGGTTGATCAGGTCTTTCCGCCCTCCCACCACTATGATGCTGGACACCTGTGGTGCTGTGAGTATTCCAGGGTGGGCATGCACAGGTGGATGCACCTGGGCTGACGCAGGAGGTGTATAAAGTTAGTGTCTCGGGGACGCCGGTGTGATGCAGTGGAGTGTGAGGGACAGTGTGACGGTGGCAAAGACAAAGAAACTGCTTGAACCGATGATGAGCCTCCTACCCGGTCTGGGATGGCTGCGACCTTGACCACATGGCTCCACCCCACTGTAACTCAGTCCCCTCATTTGAAGCATGGACACAAGGGAGTATTTACCTCCCTGGCCTGCTAGCAGGTTTAGATGGGACCCTGCAGAGAAAGAGCTTTGCACATATTTGACACATTTAAGCTTTCAATGAATATGAGCTACCATCACAGATAAAGGCCTGCTGTGAAAGATAAAAGCTTTTTTCCTTGGTGCCTAGACTTTTCTTTTTCTTTCAAATAACCACCCATGATTAACTAGAGCAGATAAGACACACACCCTTAGCAGGTGAGGGCTATGATCATTGAGAACCTTATTGAAGGTAAAGGGAAACCTCTCTCTGTGGGTGTTACAGCCCAGGGGCACTCTCTGGGCCCCCCTTCTCCCACGATATTTCCCATTGTAGGGTCTGAGAAAAGTCTGAGGCTTTCCCGCCCTCCCACCACTGGTATAATGATGGACACCTGCGGTGCTGCGCACTTGCTTAGGTGGGCATGCGCAAGTGGGCGCACCTGAGTTTGGACATGGGCTTATATGGGCGGTGTCATGAAGACACCAGTACCAACGCAAGCAGCAAGTACCGACAAGCAGCTTCGAGAGAAGTAGCGGAGCAGCAAAGCAGCCAGCCTCCCAGCCCCCCAGCACCCCTGCCTGCCATGTACCTGGCCACCTCTGCAATAAAAGCATAAAAGCCACCGAGGGCTCCAAGACTCCTTCCTTTACCTTCCTCCCCCGCCTCGTCTGCTAAGAAACATCCCGAACCTGCCCAGTGTGCCCTTTCCTGCCGCTACACCCATTCACAGAGTTCTTACCCTTGCAGCCCTGCAGATGGTGGGACACGAGGCCTCTTTCTTAGCAACCAAGGCTCTTCCCTACCCTGGTGAGAGTGAGTTTTCTCTTCGAGGATCAGTGGTTCAGTTTCGGTTGTTGGCAGTGCTTACTCTACGCTTGGCGTGCGTTCTCCCTGTAGCAGGCCTAGAATCTATCACTTCTAAAGCCCCTGTTCCTCTTATTACAGAATGGTGTTTAAAAACCGCGGTCCTCTTGGAAGACAAGCAGAGACACATGTGCCTCTACTAACCCACAGGTATACATGAACTGTGTTGTATCCATCTATGTGTATATGTATTTGAAAAAGCATCAACTCATGATGATGCCTTTGATTCCAGTCCACAGGTTTTATCCTGGCTTTCCACCCTTTCAGGAAATAACAGTGTAAGAACAAAAAATATATCAGTGGCTACTTACTCAGGGCTATTCAAGAGAATTTTTGACTTGCTGGGGTTGGTCTTATGGTTCAGGGAAAGTGAATTTGTGACTTTGTCAATATCCACAGGACTATGCTACAAAAAGTGAGTTTGAATTTGACTACATATACATTCAAGAAAACATGAGGCAGGATGTTGAAAGACACCAAGTTTCCTCTCCTTATGATTTTCTTTTCTCTAACTTACAATGCATTACTTTATAATTGCTGTCACAATGTATTATTATTATATATAATAAAATATGTGTTAATTGGCTTATTGGTAGGGTCTCTGGCCAACAGCAGACTGTTAGTGGTTAAGATTTTGGGGGAGTTAAAATTTATATGCATATTTTCAAATGTGTGTGTGTAGGGGCGGGGATGGTCAGTTTCCTTAACCCCTGCCTTCTTCCAGAGCAAATGTATTAAATAAATCGGTAAGGCTGAGAAGACAAAACATGGCATAAACACCGGAGTTGGTAAATATTGTTTCTCCCGGTGTGTAGGTTAGCAATCCTGAAACTGTTTTGAATCTATACTAGGGTTAAGCAAATTAGTGCAATGTTATGGATCATGATAGCCAGATTTCTCAAAGTCAGAGAAAGAAGTATTTTTGAAATTTTTATATGAGACATATATAGATATAAAAGCTAGTCAGATTTCATTATACATTTAAAGACACTATTGAAAAGGATAATTATATAAAATTGAGAAAATCAAGTACATGCAAAAAGCTATTAAAGTTTATGTCTATGTATATACTAATGTATTTTTCTCTAAAAACATGAATATTTACAGGAACACAGGTACTGTCATTCTAGCTCAAACTAATGAGATTTTGTTCTTACAAACAACTAAAAATTTGTCTCTTTCTTTTATTGAGTGGTGTTGGTGCATTTTACTGCCCACATGGATTTAAAATGAGGTATTGCAATACCCCCCTGATGTTTATTTTATTATTATGTTTATCTTCTCCCATTTATATAAATGTCCAAAATGGGCAAATCAAATTTCTTGTGCTAGAAGTCACAATAGTCACTTCTTTGTGGAGATGGGTGATACTTCTGGGATACTACTTGTGTTCCCTGTATCTGGGAGGTGGTTACTGTGTGTCCACTTCATAAAATGCTATCAAGCCATGTATGCAGATTATCTATTCACCTTATATATATATTTTATTTAAAACATTTTATTAATTTCCCAATACATCCTTAGATAGATGAAACACTCAAATGTGTCTCCATGGTCTCATAAGTAATTCTCTGTGATGCCAATTTTAGAGATATTTTGTCTAAATTTCTCCTATCAGACATTACAAGCACTATCTCTCACAAATGTGTCCAAACTTTTGATTTGTTGATATTCTTTCCCTAAGAGATTGTTATGTCTTGTAATGACTAAGTTTATGCAAAGGGAAGTGATGTTTTCCTTGATTTTCTCTAAATTTACTTTCTCAATTTGAATGAAAATTCTTTTTCTCCTAGAACTTAAACCTCAGTGTAGAAGGCAACTTTCTCATTATTTAAAAATGGTATTTATATGTGAACATTTTATCACATTTTCACTTGGTCTTTGATAGCTTAAGAATGCTACTTTAAGTCACAAGGAATTGCTACTCTGTTTCTATTTTTGTCACTTTTAATTAGTCCATTCTGAATTTACTGAAAGTCTAACGTGTTTCCGGAATAGTTATGACCAGTTTTTTTTTTTTTTTTAAAGATTTATTTATTTATGCATACGAGCATTGGGATACAGGCCAGAGGTGTGGGGGGGTGAGAGGATTCACCACAGAGAGCAGGGAGCAGAACAGGCAGATGGACGGAAATACGTTGCTGAGGGGAGCAGCGGGCACAGCAGGAGAGGGTCCCCACCCTGGCCGGCAGCAGGGATCGAACTCGTGCTGCAGTGGCTGCGGTCTGCTTCACAGTGCGTTGCTTAACCCACTGCGCCACCAGGGAGGCCCAGTTATGACCAGTCTTATGCAGGGATTCTGGCTATATCAGTTCCATAAAATAATAATATCATAATGTACAAGTAATAGTAAAACACACATTTTATACTTTTTAACCAGTTTAGGTCTCCCCTGGCCTAGCCTGACTTTGGATTTTAACACTTTTTAACTGTCCTTTGTCTATAGATGTGTTCTTTGGTATACAAGTAAAAGCTATTCAACTAGGGTTACAACTGGGTTGGTTTGGCGTGCAGGCTGTTGCTGAATGCAACTATCGTAGCATGTAAATACGGGTCATCATCTTTTGCTTTAATAAAAATGAGCTTTCACTTGAGGCGCTTGGCATGTCTCATGGACATCCCTTTGACTTACACAACCGAATGTCATTTTATAAATGACATCCTAACTCACGAGTCTATCTTGATGCATAAAAAAACCCCAAAATATTCGCTAGCAAAAGCATGCCATTTTCTATTTTTAAAAATCTGAGCTCTCAATTTTCTGTTGTCTTCTTTTTTTTTTTTTCTCTGACAATAAAAAGCATAAAAAGCCCCCGATCTGCTGTCTTCTTAAATGTTACTCCTATGGCCTCTAAATGCTTCCTCTGTTAGTCATTTTTTGTAACTAGTTTTCATCACCTTTTTGGTTTTGTTTTTCTCTTCTCTGTCATTTTGTTCAGCTATTGCTGACTAGCTGTGAGACCTTGGCTGGGTTTCGCATCTCTGAGCCACTGATCTCTCAGCTGTGAACTGAGAACAGAACGTCCACGTTTTGGCCGCCTGGCTGGATTAAAGATTTAAAATACTGCAAAGCAATGGTAGGTATTCAACATATGATGATTCACTTCCTACTGTCTCAAGCACTGCAAACCAGAAATCAGCACAGTCATTAACAACGGGCCACATCGTTTTGCTCCATAAAAATTTTATAATTTTGATTCATCACCTTTTAATGAAATTTGGAAGATATGAGGGAGCCCCAGGGTTCTGGGAGCACCTTCACCACACAGAAATATAACCTCTGCTCTGCCGTTGCCACCCAGGGCCATTTGGTGGGATGTGGTGACTTTGAAATATATATTATACTGAATTGGGTAAACAACTCCCAAATGCCATTCTTTATAAAATTTCCTCAGAGTTAGAGGTTGAATAAATATAAATGTCTGCTTGAGATGTATTTCAGTCATTGAACCTGCAACTGTGAAGCACTGAGAATTCTTGGGGGAAATGCCCCTCTGTTCCCCTCACAAGAATCATGTGGGGGGCTCATCCAGGACAGTGGTATCTGCCTCTCGCTCCAGTATCTGTCTTTCACAGCATTTTCAGAGATCTGCTACACCTTACCTGTTCTCCAAATCCAAATTAGGACAAATGTGCAGGGGCGTCATTCACCTCTTTCCTAGGATTGGGTCCATAAATCTTCAGCATCCATTGCTGAAGAAGCTCATGTAAACCCCTCTTACATTAATTTGCTGGAACTCTCTCATCTCTGCTGCCGTCAGTGTGCTTTTCTATTTGCTCTTTTCTTCTCCTAGAAATGGGAAGGAAAAAACATGCAAACACATGCCAGAACCCTGCAGCTACAAACCAGGGTGGTTGCTGAAATACCTAAGTCAGTGAATCCTGTTGTGATCCTTCCGGGTAAGATTGGAGGGAAATTTACTGATCCTTTACCTACATCAGTGCATTATTTTCATCAGTGCATTTCTATTCTAAATGGCAAAATTTTCCTATGTTATAATGTTCACCTTATAATTTTGCTAAGGATTCAGTTTGCATCTATATTTAAAATTATTTACTTAAAAATTCTTTTTTAGGGTCTCCCTGGTGGCACAATGGGTTAAGTATCACAATATGAAGCAAATCTTAGGCACTGCAGCACGAGTTTGATCCCTGATACCCGGAGAGATGACCCACATGGCGCAGCAGACCTCTCCTGCCTCACTTGCTGCTTCCCTCAGCAGTGTATTTTATTTGACTGGCCTGTTCTGCTCCCCACTCTGTCTCTAGTGAATCCTCTTACTGCCTATATCTCTGGCCTGTACCCCAACTCTTATATGCATAAATAAATAAAACTTTTTAAAAAATCTTTTTTAGATAGTACTAAGCAATCTCTACAGATGAAAGGGAAGTTCTGGAGGTGAACTTGTAGCACTACAGGTGAACTAAGGAAGAAAGGCCAGGAACCCAAAGGGACAGGATGCTTGGGAAGGTGTCCTGCAGGTGTCCCTCTCTGGCTCCCCCCCTCACTTTTTCCTGGCTCTGTCGACTTGAAGTGGTATAGACAGGGCAGGAGGGCAGGAGGCCAGATGGAAGCATGGAACAGCGACCCACATGCATGGGCTCTAAGACAAGAGAGCCAGCCACTAAAAAGCCCAAAAAGGCCAAAAACCAAAACCAAGGGCTATCGCAGTAAACACCACACAATAGGGGCCTTTGGGCTATAGCCAAACAAAGGACAGTGCCTGATAGAGGACACTGTCTGTGTGTTCTCATCTGTGTGCACAATTGCAAGAGACTTCAGGCTCTAGGAACAACAACCATGGGGTTTATTTTACAAACAGGAAATGAAGAGTTTACTGTATCCACAAGTGGCTGGCTATCTCACCCAGATAGTGTCAGTGATGGTTGCCGCTGGTCACTAGGAGTGCTTGACAGCACTAGCCAGTAGAAATGGTCACTACTGGTCCCTCAAAGGCAGTGTCAGAGATACCAAATGTTAACAGCTGTTTGTGAATTAGTTGGGCTATACCAACAACAAACAGCTCTTTGAGACACCAGGCTGCGGGCATTTGGTGCTGCTTTCAGGCAGTGTCAGAGACAAGACTGGAGGCTTCTTTTCTTCTTTTTTAGGAGGCCAGGAATGGAGTATCCCCTTTTTTTTTTTTCTTCCTTTGGGGGTTGGAACTATCTGTCCTGTTAGGTGGCTGAAGTTATCTCTTCTGTTCCATGGTTGGCATCATCTCTTTTCTCAGATCCCTCCAACCCTGGCTTATATCCTCTTTCAGGGTGCCACACCCATAAGTCTGATTGGACTATTTTTCAATTCTGTGGCTGATTGAGCCATTTAGCACCAATCAGCTCATAGCTTGCACCTGATTGGTCCATTTCACAATCCAGGAAGTAGGCTGTTACATAAAATGTATATGAGGAGCAACTGCCAGAACAGACTTGTGGTGGAGCAGGGGGGTGAAAGAACACCACTGCTATTGCGAGGTCCCACCACTGAGGTGGCTGGGTTCCATTAACTCATTCCAGTCCTGGGAGATGGTTCTCTCCTTTTCATTTTCAGAAAGAATATTCAGTTGACTAACTCAGAAGGCTTTTCAGAATTCAGTACATCTGTCATCCAACCTTTTGTGTCTTCATAATTTGTGAAATCAGCACTGTTTACATTGATTTTGAAGTACCTGCACATTTGTGTGTCTCCTTTATCAGAAAAGAATCATCTGAAGAATTAGAGGACTAAAAGATTTATTATAGGCATGACATTTTACCTGCTATGGAAGGAGCTGAGAAAATGAAGGTTAGGTGGGAAAGTTGAGGGACCTGAGGGCTTGTGACAGGGGATCAACATCCAGCCTGCAAGAATGAACAATACTAGTGAGGACCAGAATAAGTCAGTATCTATCTAGGCTGCTGGAGGCACTGCAGTGGGTGGGCAAGTTGAAGCCTGCAGGGAAATCCAGTAACTGGAGCCTAGATGTGATAGAAACCTGAGAGGCAGCCTGACAGAGAATTTCTGCTGGTGTTTTGCTGTCTCTGTGGGGCTGCAGCCCAGTTCCTGATGGGGGCTTGGGGGCTGCAGCAGCCTACACGGTTGGGAGGAGCCTGGGGAGTGGAGAAGAATGAGGACAAGCTGAGCCCTGCTGGGCACCTCTGTGCCTGCCAGTCCTTGTGACAGATCATGGTGACCTCAGAACAAAGCTCTGGCCACATCCCCCTTCCACTTTTGGCCAACTCTAATCTGGAAATGTGGATCCCAGTGTTAGGAAATTTTACAAGGGTTATGTCATGCTCATGATGTATGTTTTTGCCACATAAATAGTACTTAATATTTAACAAAAGCAAGCGTTCAGATACTGCAAATGAGAAGCAAAACAAAACTTGCTCCTGAGTAGTTTATAAGTCTCCTTGAATATACTTGACGATCTCTAATACTTAAACTATTAGGTGGTGCTGGTGTTCTGTTGATGGGCCCGGGACTAAGGGAAATTCAGAAACAAAATGTACAAAGAATCTGTCCGTGTATTTCCAGTACTGTCCGTGGGAGGGCGCCCAAGCCGACTGTTTCACTGCACCCTCCGTTGCGGTAGGTTACGCTTTGATTCTCCAGCTCTTGTCCTACTGGACGCGGCCCTTCCTGGTTCTCATTTAGGCTTCTGTATCAGCGTTTCGCAACCTCGGCTGCTCACTGGAATTCTTTGAGGGAACTTTTAAAAATCCAAATGTCAAGCTGCACCCTCGTGCAACCCAGACATGGATTTGTTTTTTAAAGATTTTCACGTGTGGGCCCCCCTTGGTGGCGCACTATGAAGCAAACCGCAGCCACTGCAGCAGGAGGGAACCCACGTGGCGTAGCAGACCTCTCCTGCCTCGCCCGCTGCATCCCTCAGCAGTGTATTTCGGTCTATCTGCCTGTTTTGTTCCCCACTCTGTCTGGTGGAGTCTCTCACCCCGCCTCCACCGCAACTCCGGCCTGTATCCCAGTGCTTGTATGCATAAATAAATGTCTTAAAAAAAAAAAAGATTTCCACATGTCTTCCATGTGCAGCCCAGTTTATATTTCAGACCTTCGTTTTTATAACTGTGGTCCGTGGACCGGCAGCACAGGTTCCAGCTGGGTCCTGCCATAGACCTATTAAATTAAAAAATGTGTTTTACCAAGATGCTGAGGTGGGTGGAAAACTCACTGATGTCCCCACCGTTATACATCTCATCTTGCTAAAAAGCCCCATCTTTTTGAGTGATATACTTTGAAAGTATAAAATGTCGTATTTCCTACCACTCTGGTTGAGTCATCCACCTTCATCCTTGAAAACCCCCATCAATGAAGATTCTATCATCTGGCTTATTTTCTCTTCGTATTTGGTCCATCAGTACCCTGGCAACTCAGCATCTTGGCCTCCTCTTACCTAATCTTAACCTCTAAGACTATGGTAAATGTGATTAAATGAATATGACGTGTCCTCAGATGGATTTTGTCTCCTTCACTTCTTCATGCTCTTGTCCCTTCAATAATAGTAATTGTAGTGGCAGGGCGGCAGGGGCAGTTTCTCTATGATCTGAGCAGATGGGTAAAGGAGGAGACCTGAAGCCCTCGGTGGCCTTTTCAGAATTTTGTTGATCTTTCTACATCATTTGTAGTGAGGCAACTAGGTACATGGCTGGCGGGGGGGTGGCCAGGAGGCTGGTAGGCCTCCTAGCCTCCTGCAAATCTTCACTCTCTCTGGGCTTGCAGGCCTCTACTTCTGCTACCACTGCTGCTTTTGCTGCTTTTGCTGCTGCTGCTGCTACTCCTGGGGTCCCTGTGAGGCCACCCTTATAGGCCCAGTTTCTCAGCCCAGGGGTGGCCACCTATGCATGCCCATATCCTACTCCAGATCCTGCCATTAGGCATGTGTGTAGGACCGCAGGTGTCTATTATTGACACTAATGACCAGGGGTGGTGGTGGTGGTGTTGGTGGGGAGTGGAGAGCAGAAAAACCTGATAATTTCCATTTACCCTACAGTAGTCTATTGCTTCAAGCAACCACTCCTACAGATGAGCAGTTTTGTGATGACGTCAGCCCTTTAAGTTGACAACCATATACCTCAAATTTCTCTATTATAACTCATCTTCGAGCTCTGAGACAACTTTCCTACATCTCTCTCTTCTCAAGTCAAATGTTCAACTTCTATTTTCTTACTTGATAGGTTAACTTATTTGACTGCAAGTAAAAGCTGCCATAGAGAATGTCATCATATTTCTACTGTGTATCTCCAAGTGTACCTACTTCTGTGCCCATAAATCTTGGACAGTGGCTCCATGGAAGGCCAGCTTCTCTCCTTGCAGTTGAGCCTAATCGCCATTATCGTCCAAGGATGTTCCTCCTATAGATGTCTTCTTCTCAAGTCACTGAACTCTATGCAATGATGCTCCTGTTACAGAGCCTGAATCCTGTTATGAAAGGATTCAGCTTTCCTGCTTCTTTCTCTCTTTTCCCCTCTACTCTACAACTGAGCACGCCCATGAGCTGGAGTGCCTTTGCCTCTGGTTCTGGCAGGAGACTCAAGTCCCAGCCTGCGCAGGGTACCCTCAGCCCAGTCCACCCCTAACCATGGCAAACACCCCTCAACAAGCCAGTCTCCTCTCTTAGTTCGATTGAGCCACCACATTCTCTCCTATCTGCTGGCGAAGCTTGGCCTGCTTTCCTCAGAGATCTCAGTTATGTACCAAGTGTACTTTTCTTACCCTCTGTGTGCATGTGGCAGTCAGCAGTCTCCACAGATGAATCAAATATTGAGTGGAGGTCCACTGCTTCTGTGGTTACAACACTTTATTATCTTCCACCTTTAGAAATGTGCTTGCTAGAATTTCATTTAGACCATTTCAATAGAGCTCCAAAATAACATGGCTTACACAAGACAGATGTTTATTTCTCGCTCACATAAATATCCAAGCTGATGACCCCGCTCTGCAACCTCTTTGCATGGGGTAAGCCACATGTGCCCGGTATAGTGATATGCCTCTGGTCGGCCTTCCAGCCTGCATGGAGAGGGAAGTGGTAGAAAGGGCATACATGCCTCCTGTGGTCACAACTCAGGATTTAGTCACATGACTGTTTTTAGCAGCGAAATAAGTGGGTGACACTGGTGTTATGAAGATGGCCAGATACCTGTAAAACAGACTAATAAAGAAGAAGGGGGGGGCGGGGAGAGGGATTCAACATTAAAACTGGTAGTCTTTGTTCCTCAAACTTTCTCTTAACTTTTCATTCCTGTAGTAAGAAGAATGCCCCCCTATATCCCAAGGTGTCCACTCTCTAATCCCCAAGCCTGTCAATATGTTAAGTTACATGGGAAAGGGCAGTTAAGGTTGCTGATAGAATTAAATTTGCTAATCAGCTGACCTTCAGGTATGTATCTGGGATAATGTGGGAAGACCCAAAGTAACAGTAAGTCTCCTTAAAAGTGGAAGATGGGGGTAGAAGAGGAGGTCAAAGGGATGCAGCACAAAGACTTGACCCACTGTTGCTGGCTTGAAGATGGAGGGAGGAGGCCATGAGCCAAGGAATGCAGGTGGTCTACAGAAGCTGAAAAGACAAGGAAATCAATGCTCTCCTAGAGCTTTGAGAAGGAAACAGCTCTTCTCATACCTAGATTTTAGTTGAGTGAGGTCAGTGTCAGACTTCTCAATTCCAGAATTGTAAGATAATAAAAATTGTGTTAAACCATTATTAACTTTGTGGTAATTAGTTTTTCTTTTGTTGGTAACCCTAACTCATAGAGCAGTACCTAACATATAGAAGGGGCTTGATATATTGAATAAATTACTATCTTTACCTTGATTCATTATTTTGATTTGCTACTACTTGCCCTATTTTAATTCCTAGATAGATAGAAATGAATGACAAGCTTTACCTTTCAGAAGATACCCGGGTTATTTATAGAGAGATGGTAAGAGAGTGGACTATAAGGAAGAATTGGAGAAAGTTCCACCTGAGCAGAATTTAGAAGAAGTTTTAAAAGTTGATCAGGAAGGTGTATGCAGAGTGAGAGAGAAGGTCCTCAGGGGACAGTGTGTGGACCGGTAGATGCCATGAACTAGCAGGTTGTATTTGGGAAACTAGAGCGTCTGGCTTATTGGAGTAAATGGTGATGGGAAAGGTAGTAGTGAATGTGATGCTGGGGAAGCGGAGACCTCAGAAAGTGGAGACTTCTATATACCATGTGTAGGGGGCAAATTTTCTCCAGTAGCTGAAGGGGAAGCTGTGAAAGCTTTTGACTGATATAATAGATTTTCATTTTGGCCTTTTCAGAAGGGGCATTCTAGCAATCCTGCTGGTGCCAGAAGTGAGAAATTCAGCTTGAAATAGGTTAGATGAGAGGTGAGGAGGGTGACATAGAAGTAGTTGAGGGAAAAGGAACGAATGGCTGAAACTATCATAATTCTATGAACAATTTAAGGTCATACATCTTTTGGTTTGGCTTCTGTACTTTAAAAAGTAACCTTCTAATATAAAAATGTGGTTTTCCCAGTAGAATTTTCCTTGAGAAGAGGACACACTGATTAGGCAATTCAAGTAACCCAGTAGGGGCTGTTTATTTTTCCTACTTACCATTCAGTTCCTTGTGAGCTTTGCTAGAGTGGTTAGTTCCTTAGAGACCACCTGCGCCTGGATAAAGCGAACAAGCAAAAGTACATGCAGACCACTTATGTGGGATAATATTATCTATGAACTGTTTACACCACTGTGCAAAGCTTTAGTAGAATTTATTAGGAATTTCAGCAAAGACAAAGCTTCACAACTATAGCTAATACATAATTTGAATAAAAAATCCTGTTTTATGTTTAAATATAATGAATTTATTTCCAATAACATGCTCATTAAAAATAGTGAAGTATTTCCATTCATTAAAAATGCATTTATCAATAAAAATACATAGTAAAGTATAATTTATAGCATAAATGTAAACCAGTCAATTTATCTCTATTATCTATATTACTACTACCTTCCTTGTATGTTTATAGTGTTTTAAATCATTAACAAAATGCAGAATTATATATTTACAGGAGAGTCTCAAAAGTAATAATTCCATTCAATAGTTACTGTTACATTTCATCAGTATTTTCTCTGCTGTCTGGATCCAGCATCAGGAGATAGATTGGTCCTTGACTGGCTGCTCTGGAACATAATTTCAGGATATTCTTTTATAGTAACACTCACAGACTTTAATCTTATAGATTTTAATTTAGATATAAATTAAATACTAGATATTTTACTATAAAATATTATATATTTTAAGACTAAATTCAATATTCAAATTTTCAAATGTGACATATACATCAAATTCAACCTAACCCAAACTTCAGTTTATGTAAGGCCTCAAGCTAATTATAATTCACAGTAGTCCTTATTCTTTGCTATTAGTAGATGCACTTAAAGAGTGAATTTTATCAGTATGTGCTACGAAAATAGTCAAGACTTAATTTTATTTCCTACAGGAAGCACCAGGAGCTCAAATATCCACCAGGTAGTTTAATCACATATATTGGGCAAAAAACCTAAGTTGTTTGGGAAGATTATTGCTAAATATTCATTAATTTTAATTTAGAAAGTAAATAACATACTATAAAACAAAAATTCTGCTCTAAGACTATAGTTTTTACACTGAAGGATTGTAACTAAGTGGGCCTCCCTGACCATCATTATCAAGCTATTGCCAGTCACTGTGGTACGAGTTCGATCCTCGGCCAGGGAGGGACCCACATGGCACAGCAGAGCTCTCCTGTCTCGCTCACTGCTCCCCTAAGCAGTGTGTTTCAGTCAGTCTGCCTGTTCTGCTCCCCACTCTGTCTCTGGTGAATCCTCTCACCCCCTACACCTCTGGCCTACCCCCTAGTTCTTGTACGCATAAATAAAAATATATCTTTAAAAAATTGTAACTAAGCATGGTAGATATTGGAGGGTGCACTGCAGCGATCTTGCCACACTCACGTGTGCTCTCACGTCTAGCAGCATGAAAGCTACTTGAGGACAGGAAAGCATTTTCCTTCTGCTCCAGCCCTAGCAGAACGTCTTCTACATGGTTAAGAACTTGGGCAAGGTCTGTTTAATGAATAAAAAGAGAGCAACACGATAACTTCTACAAAAAAACAGCCACAAAATTCATGTGTGAGGGAGGTAGATGAATATATAAAGTTCATCCAGGTCATGAGTTTTCTAGATATAACATAGAAAAAAATTTTTTAGACATTAATATTTATCATTTTAGTATTTTATTTATTTTTTAAGTTTATATTTATTTTTTCTTACAATGTTTGATTTCTTTTCTAGGTGTAGTCCCCATAGAATTTCCATCACCAGTTCACCTGTGCTGAATTTCCATCACCGTAGTCCCTTGTGCTCTTCCCATCCCTGCCTTGATTCCAATCCCTTCCCTTCCTTGCAGAATGTCTCTGGTTTGTAGTTATGTGTTTTGTTTTGTTGTGGTTTTCATTGATATTGTTGATGTTGTTATTATTTTTCCTTGATCCCCTATATTCCTCCTATAAGTGAGACCATCTGGTATTTTTGTTTTTCCTGCTGACTTATTTCACTGAGCATAATTCTTTCATGCTCCATCCATGTTTCTGCAAATGACTCTAGTGTATATTTTTTGATTGCTGAATAATATTACATTGTATATATAAACCACATTTTCTTGATCTGGTCATCTATTTTTTGGCGTTTGGGTTGATTCCAAGTCTTACCTATTATAAATAATGCTGTGATAAACATAGGGGTACATGTATTCTTTTGAATTAATAATGCCTGGAAATTAAAAAACAATTTTCAAATCTTAAATCAATGTCATTTCAGGTTTTGGTTTTGAAGTACTTGGTAGATTCATTATGTAATTAATGGTGTTAGGCTGAAAATAAACTAATTCTTGAATCAGCTACATAATACATGTAAATTATGAAGTTAGATATATGACATTACACTTTCAAAACAAGATTCCTTTAGGTTCATGTGAGTTTGAAAACAGTGGGGTTGAAATATCAAACAAAATTAAGCAATAATAAAAACCTAGGTGCAACATCTTTGAAACAACAAATACTCCCAAATAGATGTTTCTGTCCATATGTGGAGTGATGGAAACCTTTAAGAAAACTCCCTACTAACTAGAACTAGGCTAGCAATTGTCCTGGTACATATACAATACAATTTTGGAGGTCATTTGTGTCCTATATATAAGGTATAGGCATATGATTATATATTGCCTTTCTAGAATTTACATACTAAATCATTTTATTTATTTGAAATGCAAGAGATGCAAGAACATATTATGAAAGCTTTTAAAAGACAAAAATATATCTAAAACCCAACTATTTTATTCCCAGTTGGGAACTACACTGCTATTTATTCTTGCTTTGAAAGAATTCTAGAAGCTTGGTATCTATTTTATGCACTCAAAATAAATTATAAGCAGCTTAACAGACTGGAAAGCAAGATACAGGTTGAAGTAAGCCCAAGTGATAAAAAAAGGATAAAGATATAATCTGAAACTTTGCATTTATCATAAATGCTAACCTGAATCTAATAATGAGAAAACAATTAGGAAAATACAGATCACCAGCCATTCATCAAAAAACAACTAGTCTAGTCTCTTCAAGAGTGTCAGTGTGTACAAAAAGACTTTTCCAGATTGACACAGCAACCAAATGCAATGTAAAATCAATCCTGAGTTCGATCCTGGATCAGGGAAATAAACACAGAGGATATTTTTCTCCCAGACAACTGGGGAACTTTAAATTTGAAGTATATATCAGATGTTCTATCAATATTAAATTTCATGGGTGTAATAATGGTATGTGCTTAAGCAGGAGACTGTTCTTAGCTGAATATATATGCTGAAGTGTTTAGGAAGGAAGTTTTATCATGTCTGTAATTTACTTTCCAATAGTTCAAAAACGTGTGTGTGCGCACACATGTCTTTATTCCTTCATTTCATCTATCCTTCTGTCCCTCTCTCCTCCCTTCTATCCATCCACCCACCCATTCATTTGATAAAGCAACATGTGAACAACTGATACATCCAAGTGAAGAATAAAATAACGCAGAATAAAAATAACCAAAAATGGGCAAACAGATCCCTAAATCTCCATGCAAGATATGGCACTTCTGATGGGCAGGGTAAATCTGATGACAATTGTTTGAACAGAAGTTATTAATCATGTGATTTTATGCCATTCTCTGAAAATAAATGCAGGGTTTCTGACTATATTAGTGATGTTAAAATAGGGGAGAGTAGTATTTTTGGAGATAAAGAGACTGAAAAGATTTATGATTACCAGTTCTCATGAAGAATGAAAGTGATCTAAGAGAAAAATATTGCAACCCTAGCAGTGATCCCTAATCTACATCATTAACTTTTTAGCTATTAGTCAGATACTCTAGCAATATAAAGACACAGGGTACCAATACGCCCAGCAGAGTAGTTTTCTGACTAGGTGACCTTTCTCCCTACAGAGTAGTATTTACCATTCACGCCAGTTAGTTGTCTAAGGTTACATACTGCTTTCAAGTAGAGCTGAAGTATATGCAAAAGGGATCTCAGTTGGGTATTAGCTCACTGAAGTGAAATAAGAATCATAACTGCTGTAATCAACAAATCATCATATTCAAAATTCAGACACAGAGAAATTACATCATAAAAATAACTTTAAATAGCTGAGCTGCAGACATGGGAAAAAAGTTTTGTAAAACTTGTAAAAACAAGTTGCCATTAAAAAAAAAAAATAGCAGGAGCCACACTATTGCTAAAAGAGGTGGATCTGAAAATCAAAGTACAACGCCACCCCAGAAAGGTCTCTTCAACAACCACGTTCCCAGGGGGAAATAACAAGCTTTGCGTGGGTAAGGACAGCTTCTTTCTAAGTACTATTCACTACTGTACAGAGTGTAGCAAAGATCTGAAACATGCGGAAGAAATGTTTTATATCACTTAATGTGAATTATAATCAAGACATTTGCAGGGTCTTCCTTTTCTCTAGTCAGAACTTCAGAACGAGGGCATGTGATGAAAACACACAAGCAAGCATCCAGTGAATTCTCTAGTAGGACATTTCTTGGTTGAACACCTCAGTTGAGGATTGTGAGGGGATGGGAAGAAGCTTAATTTGAGGAAGTCCATCTCATAGACCTGGATGTCTTCTCATCACCTCCGGGCAGATGTAATTCTGTGACTTCCTTACCTGACCTTGTATTAGTTACATAGATGCTTTCTCCTGTTAGACTGAAGGTTTCTGAATGCAGTGACTGTTTCTTTAAATCTTGTCTGTCTGTCTGTCCCTATCTACCTACCTACCTTCTTTCCTTCCTCCTTCTCCCCCTTCCCCTCTCTCTCCCCCTCTCCTAGAATTCAGTGCCAAAACAAACAAACAAAAAATTTCAAGGTCATAAAGTCTAGTTTTGACTGTGAAGACAGGGAGGGGATATGAGCAAGGATGGAATCATTGCCCGTGTGAGTTTCCAACCATTTCAACCTAAGACACATACCTAAGACTTTTGAAGAATAGGGCACTGACACCTGTTTCTGCTGCCGTGATTGAAATACTATGGATATAAAAATTGTTATTTTTTCTTTAATGATAGTTATTTGCTTGATTCTAACAAAATACCTTATTATTGAAAATTGGTTAGGGAGAGAAACTCTCTAAAAATGAGTCTCAAGAAAAAAATTAATGTCAAAATGATTCTTATACATAAAAAATAATAAAATTTCCTAAAAACAAGGAAAAAATCTTCTTTAACTACTTACCAGAAGTGGTATTATTTGTAAGGCATTTTTGATGGAAGGATTTTTGCAAATGGTTTCTTGTACATCTGAAATAATTATATAATGGCACAAAAATAGTTTAGTTATATATGTTGAAAGAAAATGACTAAAGAATCAAATATTAAATTCTGATGTGTCAAAACATCCAAAATTATGTAACTGTCTTTCCTACTGACCCCAGAGAGTCATTATACTTATATTAGGTTAAAAACTGGAAGCTATTTAATTACAAATCAATTACATAAAATGTAAGTTGTAAAAAGGAATCCCCAGTATTTAATTATATAATAATCTTATTCAGTAAAAAATTAGGAGACACAAGCACAAGAAAAAAATTCCCCATCGAGGGATAAAGCTTGTGTCTCCTAATTTTTTACTGAATATGGAATCCTATTTAGAATAGTAGATACTGAGATAAATAGTCTTTGGATCTGGGAAAGGGCATCTTCCTCTTCTGCTAGCCTACTCTGTGCTGTGCACTTGAGTAAGGGGAGTTAACTACTGCAGTTAGGGACTGAGCTGCTTCTGAGTTTTGTTGTTGCCATGATTACCTTCAGTACATCACTGGTTTCAAATTCCTTTGGTGATCCAGTGTTACTCTGCTTTTGCAGGGATTGTGGAATTATTGTCTTTAATCTTCTGCTCCTTCCTGAGTATCTGCACATCAGTAGTCTCTCTCTGTACCTCTGCCTCTCTTCCACACATTTCTACTGCTTGTTGCTTGTTTCTTGCTGAACACTTGGTGGGGGAGCAGGGGTATTTTTTCTACTGTCATGGTCCAGGTCAGTCTTAGGAGGTCCTCTGTGCCTCCTTAGTCATCCTGGGCCTTTTTCCCATGGCAGTCAGTTAACGTGGCCTTGTACATTTGACCCCTGCAAGAGGATGCTGTGTCCTTCCTCTAACGGCAGGATACCTTTAGTCATCTGGGTCCATGCCTGATTCTTGCCCCTTTCCCAGGGAAAGCAGCTTTTATTTCTTTTAACTTTCCCATACCCCAGTAGGTCTTCACCTGTGACTTGAGGCAGTCAGTCAGATTTGCAGTCTCTGTCCCTGTGCCTTCTTTCTGGTCTTTATTCTGAGGAGAAAAGGTTCTGTTTGTGGCTTCATGCATATCCCATAGCAGTGACGGTCTTACTGAAGGATTTCTCTGCTTTCCTGTTCTGCCAGTGTTTTTCTCATGAATACCAGTATGGGTTCACAGAAAAGAATCGTGGGTGGGTGTGAACTCTACTTGTGCCCATGGCTCCTAGGTGCTTTTAAATTCTCACAACAGCCCACATTAATCCTTTAACAATTAATAAAAATGAGTACATATCCTAACATCAGCTGTTATGGGAGCTGGCGTTTCTTATTCCTGCACTCTGCCATGGGTGGGCCAATGGTCACATCCTGTCTTTCCTTGGAAGTTCTTATCTTTACTTGGATGTCAGGCAACTTGGTTGTGCTGTGATTTCAGCTTACTAACAGGTTCAAGATAAGCTGAATTTTGGTCATTTATCTGATTTTTCATATTTTTAAGGTGAGACTGACATTCTAGTTTACTGTTGGCAGAAATGGAATATATGTACTAACATATGATACATACATGCATTTGTATATATGCATATGTATACACACACATTCGTTGGTTCTTAACCACACATCATTTTTGCCATCCAGGATATACTTGGTTTTGTCTGGGGACACTTGCCGTGGCTGGAAGATACTATGGCACCTAATGGGTAGAAGCCAGGTATGCTGCTAAACATCTTAGAATTCACAGGATAGTCGCCAAAGAACCACCTGGCCCCAAGTGTCAGTATTGCTGTGGCTGAGAGGCCCCGGTGCTTATACATAAACACTTGTGTTATGGTTTACATCTAGGTATTCCATTATGGCATATTTTTCAGAATCATGGCTCATGTAGATATGCTTCTTAATAGTCACTTTTTTGGGTATTAATTTTTAGCTAAATTGCATTATGGTCAGAGAAGGTACATGACTCCAACCCTCTGAAATGTGTTTAGGCTTGTTTTGTGGTACAACGTATGGTCCATTTTATAAATGTCATAAGTATGCTTGCAAAGAACATGTCCCTTTGATCAAGTTTGTTAAGCAAGTTTGATTTATATATCTGTTTGATTTTTTTATTTGTTCTGTTGATTACTAATACCAATAATGGTATGTATGTTAAAGTCTCCTACCTTGACTAAAATACATTTTGTACATTTTGAGGCTATGCTCTTAAACATATATAGATTTTTAAAAATTTTATATATTTCTCCTGAATTAAAACTTTGATCATTATGGTGTCATCTTTTTTTATGTTTAGTACTGCTTTCTGCTTTAAAGCTAATTTTGTCTGATAATAATGCTTTTAAACCAGTTTTCCTTTGGTTAAAATTTTCTCGGTATATTTTCCACCTTTTTTCTTTTACTTTATTTTCTACATGTTTATGTTTCAAATATATTGTTTATAAACAGGACATAATTGTTAAAATGTTTTATTCTACCAGCCTGTCTTATAAATGCAGCATTTAATCCATTTGCATTTATTATAAAGATATTTGTACATACTATAGCATTTCTACTGGGCCTGTCTCCTGTATGTTTATTTTTCTTTCCTTTGTTGACTTATTTTGGATTGATTTGATTTTTTTTTTTTACATGCCACTTTCCTTCTTTACCAGTGCAGAAGTTTTATATTCTGTCTCTACAGTCCTCTACTTGTGGCCCTCACAATTATCACAAGCAGATTTTTTAAAGAAGACTTATTTATGCATACAAGAACTAGGGTGCAGGCAAAGGTGTGAGGAAGGGGGGGTGAGAGGATTCACCAGAGACAGAGCGGGGAGCAGAGCAGGCAGATCTACTGAAATACACTGCTGAGGGGAGCAGCAGGCGAGAGAGGAGAGGTCTGCGCACCATGTGGGTCCCCTCCCTGGCTGGGGATCAAACTAGTGCTGCAGTGACTACAGACAACTTCATAATGCTGAGGTTTAACCCCTTGCACCACTAGGGAGGCCCCCCACAAGCAGATTTCATTTACAAACATTTAAAGTTAACCTATAACTTTACCCAACTTCCTACCAATACAAGAATCTCAGTATACTTTTAACATCATTACGTTCTCCCAACTTAAGTACAATTATTGATATGTATCTTAATTTTAACTTTGCTCTCTTTGAAACAAGCACCACTTGATTATGTTTATTGTCTTATACAGTGTTCAAACTGACCCTCTCGCTTGTCCATCTGAGATTATTACTTTTGGTCTGCTGAAGTACATTCTTCAGAATTTCTCTCAGTAAGAGCCTGATGTTAACAAAATCTCTTGAACTTCAGTATTGAGTAGATGAGGGAGGAAGATATGTAAGCTTCTTTTTTAACCCCTCTCTGTCTCTATATCTGTTTATGGTGTTACTCTTGGGAGGACCAGCTTTGTGGTAGGAGGACCTTCTGAGACTACTCATCTCGAATAGGCCCTGGGTTTTGTGTCTTATTCCTTTTTTTTCTGTGAGATCATGAAAAGCAAAGTTCAAGTTCACTCTGCACAATGTTTTCAGGACAAAACCTAGCTTCATCACTCTTCTTATTTTCTGGGCTTTTAATCTATATTTAATTAATAGCCTTAAGAATTTCTCGTATAGGGAAACAAACAGATAAACTAAAACCATATAAATTTTTAGACTATAAGACTAATTACTGATTACCATGGGGAGAATAGGGAAAGGGAACAATGGAATGGTGAAAGGTAGATTTGGACTTTACCCAGTGAATTAATGTAATATAAACACATATTGATTCTCAATAATTAACACTTCAAACTTATATAATGTTATGATGCATTGTGACTTCATTTAAAAAATTCCTTATATTCTTACCAGCTCATTGCTACATTTAATATTTTTAAAGAACTTAATCCAGAATTTATTTATTTTTGATGGTTGGTCATTAAAGATAACCTACCCTGTCACAATGCTGAAATGGAAGTCTATTCATTAGTTCCTAGAAGGCAGTTAAGCCTGCCACAGAAATTAGCACCATTATAAATGATATAAGTATGGTACACTTGATATAGTATGGTCTCTTCAAATATATTCTGAATTGTTGTGTACCTGGTAGGTGATAGTCTGGATAGTCTGGATAAATTTTATACTGACTTTTAACTTTTAAATTAAAATTTAAATAGTCTAAATATAAAATATAGCATTTTTCAGAAAAAGATATTCTTCCATACTTACAGTATAAACTTTCATTGAGACGATTAAGGGACTGTAGAATCTTTTGTTCTTCATCTGATAGTGCACATATGGTGAATTGCTGGGTCTTGTTCAAAGCCATATCTGGTTTCTGTAGCTGCTTGCTATTTATGACAGTCAGAATTTGATCTTCAGGCACTGACGCTTTCACTAGGTTTTCAGCCACCAAAAACTCAGAAGTACTATCTGAAACTACAGAAACATTGTATTAATTGTTCTTTCATCCCCACTTGTCTCAGTTGACATGTCTGTATCTATTCACTTCACAAATAGGAGAAAACCAGGATATCTCTTTTTAAGTTTGCATTTTATTTAATAGGATCAATATGGAGCATTTTCCTATTCCCAATACAAAACAAAGGATATTCAAAATCATGGCAGTGAGGTATTAAGAATTCCTAGAATGTTACCTGAATTAAAGACAACATACATTGTGTAGATTATTTATTTTGTGTTCTGTTATTCAGAGAAGATTAAGTAGATTGCCTTTCTTTTTTTTTTAAGATTTATTTATTTATGCATACAAGCAATGGGGTACAGTATAGAGGCGTGGGGGGTGAGAGAATCCACCAGACAGAGTGGGGAGCAGAACAGGCAGATCAACAGAAGTACACTGCTCAGGGGAGCAGCAGGCGAGTCAGGAGAGGTCTGCTGCGCCATGTGGGTCCCCTCCCCAGCTGGCCGCAGGGCTCGAACTTGTGCTGCAGTGGCTGTGGTTTGATTCATAGTGCGTTGCTCAACCCACTGCGCCACCTGGGAGGGCCCAGATTGCCTTTCTAATAACAGTTGGTTTACAAATAAGAGAATAAGAGAAAGGGAACTTAAAGATTAGAATATTAGATGATCAGATGAACAGAACTGACAACCTAGAAACAGACCCAGTTAGACAGAACATAACAGATGATCAAAAGCTAGAGAGAAAGAAAAGAGGACTGAATAAACTAGTTAGTTGCTAACAAAGGAACCAATTTGGAGTTCACATCATACCATTCATTTAAATAAGTTCCAAAGAATTTAACGAATTAAATGTAATAATCAAACTAGTAAAGCAACCTAGAGGAAATGAAATAAATGTTTCTAAATTTCTGTATTTGGAAGATTCTTTGAGACTTAAAGTAATGGAGATATCACTAAAAGACATGTTTATTTAAGACCAGTCTTCCCTAAAAAACTTTAAATTTTGGATTGGCAAGATTTCTGTATCTTTTGTTCATTTTTATATAGCTAATATCTAGGCGCAGGCAGAAAATTATCTGTCAATAATAACTCATTGAGAAAATAAAAATTAAGACTTCTATATGCAAAAATACAATGTAAGTGGAAAAAATAACACAGTATTGAAAACATTTGCAACTAATATAGTGATTAGAAATCTTGATACTTAAACTATTTGTAGAAATCAAGAAGAAAATACCAAAACTCTAGTATATAAAAAACAAAATTCTAGTATCTATAGGGAAAAAGATGAAAAATCAATTTGTCAAAAATAAATATACATACACAACAATTAGGCATAGTAATAATAACAAGTCAAAACTACTAAAACACCCTTTCTTTGTCTGTCATACAAGCAAATATTAGAAGTGACTCAACCTCAAGTTGGTAAACACCACTACAATGATTCTGAATGAACTTTTCAGAAAAATGCTTTAGAAATATCAACGCTTATTTCCTTTGATCCAGTATTAATTTTTATCCAGAAATATTTAATGGGCAATTATATGCCAAGTACTATAATTTTAATTCTGGGAATCTGTCCTATGGAAATAATTGAAATGTCAGGAAAAATTTTGATATAGAAAAATGTTCGATATGTTATTATTTTAAATAAAGATAACTGGCAACAACCTAAATGTGTAGGGTGAGGAGAATTCTGTTACTATTCGGTGGTCTAATAGTCCTATATCTAAGTATTTGGGGAAATACGTAATAGAAAAATAAAGAAATCAAAGGGAACAGAGCTCAGAAGAAAATGTTTATAGTAAAACATACCTTCTTCAATATTAGAAGTACCCCTTGTAGTTTGTTTTGGTTCACTTGAACTTAGCCTGACAGTTTGTCCAAAATTCTATGAAAATAGAATATTTAATCAGAACATAATTCCTTATTTAAAATTCATGACATATACATTGATTTTTAAAACTTTCATATACTGTATATATTTTCAACTATCATGCTCAAGTGACTTGTGTATTTTCTATATTTTAGAGGAAAAATGAAGAATTATAGGAACAAGTCCTTCCCACTGAAACTGAATACTTAAAAAAAAAAGTTTTATGTTGATTTTGAAAAACTTTTCAGGTTGCAGTGATGTTTTGGGGTATTTGGAAGAGGGAAATAGGTTGGGTTGGCAATCAAAAGTGCTAATTAAAAGTAAAAACCCTTAGGGTTTATAATTTTGGCAATTTATCATTTTGTAAGGTGAACCACAACTTCTAGTCCAAAACCTCTGAAGTATAGGTACGTATCTCGACAACACAAGCAGGAAGAGCTGCCTCAATGTTGCACAGAAGTGGGAAACAGGAAATCCCAGAGCACTGGCAGTTAGCAAACCCACTGGGCAATCTCTGAGGGACACCAGCAATCCTTCCTTGGGTTCGAGTATACTTTGTCTCTTTACTCCCATTGTGTTCCACTTTAAGAAATAAACTCTGTTTTTCCTCATATTAAGCTACCTGGCTCTGACTGGCCTTTGTTCTGGTCTGAAGTGGAAGGGATGTGGCATCTGAGGCTCCTCTCCTGCATCTTGCCTAAGCTCCATAAACTTGAGGCACCTCGGACTGAGACTGTGATGCAAAGTGTAATTGTACTTTTTTCTATCATCCATTCATCTCTGTAGAGTGGGCTGGGAAAAATCCAGTTATGATAAAGGTGACAAGGACTATTGCAAAAATAACTGACCCTTTGTTTACGCTCTTGAGTGAAAACAAACACCAAAACTGAAATACCAGAAGAGAACAATAAGGATGGAAAAAAATTAAACTTCAAAACTTGATTTTGATTCAGGCATACCAATCTATTAAAAGTTACCAAGACTTTGGAAGATCTGTGCAAATGGTAGCTGCATATGTGAATGTGTAAGTGGGCTTCTGGAAAGAAGGACAAGATGAACTAAAGACAGTAAGACAGAATGGAAAGGAACAAGAACACAGTAAGAGCCAGAAAAGTAAAGATGAATTTAGAGAGGGCACTAATAATACATTTAAAACCTAATTTTTCATTCCTTTTGTTAGAACATCTATATATCAATATTTTTAAATTTAAAAATATTAATAAAATAAAAAATTATTCAATTTATATTTTTTGAGATGTTTGATGTGAACAACATGAAAGCTAAAAAGGAAGTACTCATTGGCATTATTGCATTCATGATCAGGAAGTTACATTTGTAATTAAGTACTATGTTATTAAGTAGTAAGACTGTATTCGGAATGGGACTTTACATAATATAAATGTACAAATGAGTTTTGCTTGTTGATTAGATTACATCATGACTGTCTTACATATTAATAAACTTATCCATATAAAATAGTTCCTACAACATACAAACAAAAGGACCCTCAACCTATAATTCTTCATATAGCACTTTACTCCAGTTCTATTAAAGTCATTAGAAATGATAAAGTAAAAAGTGAAAGATTCATATGATCTGAAGAGAAACCAGAGTATTAAGTCAGAAGGCAAAAGAAAAAATACCGGATGGTTCCCCCCTAGGAGGAATATAAGGGAACCAAATAACTGACCAAGGAAAAGAATAATAACAATAATAATAATAACAAAAACACAACAGAATCAAAAAGACAAGGACAAATAGGGGACACTTGGTGGGGAGGAGGGAGGGAGTGGATAGAGGGCAGAAAGAGCACAAGGGACTGAGGTGATGGTGCACTGGTGAAATGGTGGTGGGAAATCCATGGGGACCACAGTTGATGTCAACTATATATAAATAAAGAAAAAAAGAGAAATGATAAAGTAGATACTACCAAGAAAAATGCATTCACTCATTCATGTAGATTTTTAAATATTTTAAATTCAATCCTTGCATGAAGTTAGTCTCCTAGAAAATGTTATCTGTAGGTCACAGTTATTTAGCTCTCATGGAATTGTCTCCATTAATTTTTGAATTGCTGTTATTATGCTTGACTTTTATTGCAGATCTTAATCTCAAACAGCCATATGAAATCACTCCTTCATTTATTGTTGACTACTGATATGTTTGTGTCCATCATGAACTTCAGGGTGCTCTATACAAACTTTTCCAGTGTGAAATGCCTTTTCATATAGTGTATTTGAAACAACATCATTACCAATATTCCCTGAGAACTATATAGCTCAATCTATTTTTTTTTGTCACATCTTTGAGGAAGCTTAGATCTCAATAGGATGCTTAAACACATGCAACTATATTAGTCCTTATAATCAGCATGCTTGCTTACTCTACCCATCACTATAATTTACTTTTATTTTTAATTTATATTTAAGTAACTGTTGTGAATGATGCAGTTTGCAGAGTTGGCTACAAATAATAATAGTGAATTCTTAAAATTAGTTTAAAATCTTTCTTAGGACTGTTCCCATAGACTAATCAGAATAATAAGAAAAGTTTCTTGCCTCGATTCCAAGGCTGCTTTACAATGACTTTGGCTATATTCATATTTATAGTGCAGTTCATAGTTAAGAGCACAGTCTTTTCCAGGCAACTTTTCACTGTAAGTAGAGATTTATTTTTATTAATACTGTACTTACATTCATTTGTTCACTGTACTTCTGTCCTACAGATCCAGGGTTTTGTCTTTTCTTCTCTAACAGACTTCTTTGCTTATTTTCAACAATTCGTTTTCTTCTTATAAGAGTAGAATCTTAAATAAATGCCAGTATAATGTCAAAACTTGATTATATATATCCACCATAAACTTCCAAGTTATCTTCAAACATTACAGAAAATTCTAAGTTTCATTCATTCAGCAAACTTTTATCGAGCTTCTCTTATAGGGAATATTCATGACAGTTACAAATTAACGGATTGAATAAAATCTCTGCTTCTGAGGGGCTTTCAGTTTAGAGCAGTGACTTTCAAAGTACGGTGCTGGTACAGCAGGATATGCACAACAAATCACTCCTGTGCGGGAAGAACATATTAATTTCTATTTTATGTTCATTATCTAAAAGTTAGAAATTCAGTTTTATTATGATTAATAAACAGTAGGTATTGGGACCCTGGTAGGACTGAAAGGTAGTGTCAAGTACTGCATACAGTTCACAAAATAATTCCATAGAAGTATGAGGCATAAACAGGAAGCTCTTTTGCTTCCTACAGTGTACTGAATTTTGCTCTACTATGTGGATTAATGGACAGACTGTAGTACCTCAGTGAGTATCAGAATGGGAAAGAGGCTTAAAAGAGGCTTTTGTAGGGCATCCAGTGCATGTGCAGTGCTGTATTTAGGGTGAGTGGTAGGTATGTGACTATCAGCTATTTCTATGCTTTTTTGTATAATTAAAAACGTTCTTGCAAAAATCACAAATACTGAAAATGCAAGTGCAGGTTAAGAAAAAGGCAGAGCAGATACATAAACTTTCAATCTCATAAACTCTTTGTCACATAGTGATGACAGTGTAATCATATTTACAAAGTTTATCACAAATTCAGATTAACAAAAAAAAATAAACTTCACCTTAAATGTACATTGTGCCTTGAGAAATTAGCTAATAATGATGGTATGTGGAATGAAGTCATTGTAAGTGATAAGACATTTAAAATTAAGCATTAGTATTATTGAGAGAAAAATAGCTTTATATAGCTAATCCTAAAATGATTTTAAATGTTACTTATAAACTATAAAATTAAAACTTATTTAAAAAATTTTTACTTTATTTTTATCTCATTCTTCAAAATTTTCTGTTTCTAAGATGCTTAATGTGTATACTAATATATATGTAGGCATATAAATTATATACACGTTTTGTGCTTTAAGTTTTTATTAATCATGATACAATAAAAAACCTGCAGTGCATTGGTCTAGAATGGATATAAATTACACTAAAGTACTTAGACTGGATGTAAAGCCTTAAACAGAGTTAAGTAACTCAAGTGTCTGAGAATCCCGAAAGGTTTCACAAATGTTATGCCTGAGGTCTACCTTAGAAAAAAAGTGTCCAAACAAAAAGACTCTGAGTCATAAAGGACATTATGTGCAAAGGAACAAAGAAACAATGATGTATAGTTAAAAATTTTCTTGGAGCCTAAGGGTAGAAAATTTAATTAGGACATAGCACGCAGGTATGTGTGCAAGCACACACATGTCTTGTGAAGAACATGGGCGTGTGTGTGCTTCATGATAAGAATTCAGGTAGAAGTAAAAAATTAAAGTATTTGGAGCCCTGAAATTATGTGCTATAAAACATAGGTGTGAATACTGAATAGTAGTACTATTGCTACTCTCTCTATAAATATATATAATTATATATAACTTTACCTATAAGAGATATGTGTATAGTTTCACACATGTATTATCACTATACATATAAAAGCATACATAACTATATACTTATCTATAAATTCACAAAGATCCCCCCTATCCTCCCACCAAAGAAAGTTGGCTAGTAATAGAACATCTGATCTTTTAGAGTAAGGAATACAATTCTAGCTAATTTGTTAGAACATTCATAATTGCCCAGGCATTGTTCCAAGAGCTAAAGGCATCACTATCATTATTATCTTTACAGAAAAGCAATTAAACCACAGGAGAGGATAATTGCCCAAAGTCACAAAGCCAGTAAAGAACAAAGCTGGAATTTAGTTTCAAGCAGCTGTTCTCTAAACTCTAAAATTCAAGTTCTTACCCTCTATACAAATAATTTTCATTTTGAGTTGTGTTACACTGAAAGAAAGGTATTTTGCTTTGAAATCCAGGATGCATAGACAGTTTTGTCAAACTTATTTACCCTTCAAGTATGATGATGCCCTGTGGAAGTTTCTACTCTAGAACATTCTGATTCTAAAATTGTATTTCATTTAAAAGTGCTGATCACCATTCATTAATTTGACTTCATAATCCTTTAGTAAGTTGTGATCTACAGTTTTCAAAAACACTGCATTATGTTATTACCACCCATATGCTAAATATGCTTTATGCTACAGTTTCTAGTGAGATCATTTGGGTAGCAATAAAATAAAATTTCTATATATCAAGTTTTATAAGCTTGGATTTGTCATTCCCTAAATCTTATAAAGTTCCTATCTTTTCTTTTTTTGAAGAGCTTATAAAAATAACTTAAATGAAAATTTCCGTGGCCATATGACTGCTAAGTCAAGATTTTTCCTTCCCTTCAGCCTATTTTTAATTCTTCTGGAGTCAAGATCTAGCAACACTTGGTACTAGAGCGTGAGTTATACCATAACTATTTGTGTTTGATTGTTCTTTATGTAGGTGTTCAGATGTTGATTATAGATGGAATCCAGGAAAAGATACAGTGTACCTTTAAAATTGTTTGTGTATGATTCCATTCACATGCATAAGAAATGCTATCCAATAGTTAAAACAATAGCTGAGAACTTTGATATTTTTGCAAATATAATATAGTTTGCACTAGTATCTCTGGTCAAATTTATAGTCTGATAAAAAATACAAGATATGACAGTTACTATCAAAACTCAAAATAAAGCAACTAATTTTCAATAAAGTATTATATGCTTTTAAATTTATAGTATTAACTGTAAACCAAAGGGAAAATACTGAAGATGTTCACAGAAAAATAGCAGATCTAAGAAGTTAACTAGTTCAACCTCTTATTCGTGGATCTAAATTACAGTTGGACATTCAACCTCTGCTTGAATAGTATAGAGATGGGGATCTATTATCCCAGTGAGCTTTCTCTTTCATAGGTGGTGGTTGTAGCTCAAATCCTCCCTTCTGAGAAACTAAAAACCTCCCTGTAACTTTGGCCCATTCATTTATTTTTTTCCCCCACATAATCCCTCAAATTTTTGTACACAGCTACTATGTCTTTTAGGCTTGTACCCTTTAACTGGTCTTCAGACCTAAGTCTGTACAGCCTAGAATAATGTAGCACACAGCTACGTTTCCAAAGATTCAGTTATTATTAACTAAAATTATGTTAGCTTTATAAGAGCTAAGAGTAACAACAGGAGTAAACTCCTATTATTCTTTTTCTTTCATTTGCTGTTGAATTTTTTTTTTTTTAAAGAACAGGTGTCAAGATAGGTATCTCTCTTCTTAGAAATGTAAAATGAAAAAAGAAAAAACCCCACAAATACGTACAATCAAACTGAAAAGGGAAAGACCACATTAAAATGAACTTTTATTCATCAAGAAAATGAAACTACATTATTACAAATTGGCAGAAAAAAATGCAACACGTATAACTGACACAGAACCCTGGAATATATAAAAGACTCCTATTCAAAAAACAAAACAAAATTGAAAAAAACCCCAAGATCAGACATTTCAAGAAGAGGAAATGCAAATATCCCATAAACATATAATGCTCAATTCATTAGTAACTGGAAAAATGAAATTGTTATTAGACACTACTTCTGACCAATATAGATTGAAAACGTTAAAAGTCTGACAGAGTTCTGGTGAGCCTGTAGTGAAGGGAACACTCTCAAGAAACGTATTTCACATTACCTAATAGAGTTGAAACTACAAATACTCTATGACCTAGCCACATGTATATCAGACAAATAAAACTGTCCCCAGAAGCATTGCTCATAAAAGCAAGAAGCCAGAGCAACCCAAATGTCCAAGGAAGGGCAACAAATTTTTTGTATATTCATATAATGGAATGTGATAGAATAATGAAATATGAAGTATAGCTAAATTAATAAATAATGAATATAAAAACCAAAACCAGTTGAAAAAAGCAAAATACAGATGAAATAATTCCACTTGTATGTTGCAAATTAGATGATATTTCTTGGGGTATATTCTCAAAGTTATAGTAAAATCATAAAGAAAAGCATGGAACCATGACACAATTCTACTGACTGCTTCTGTAAGAGGGCGAGAGGATGCAGTTGGGGCAAGTCATGGGCTGTCAGTGATTCTAGTGATGTTTTGTTTCTAAAACTGGGCAACGGGTACAAGGTCCTTATTAAATTTTTAACTTCTTTTTAGATATTACATACATTCTTTTGTATTAAGATATACTTTTAAAATGAAAAAAAGCTTTAAAAAGTAAACTGAATGCAGATATATGACTTCATGATTATATCTGTTAAACTGAAAACCTTATCACTTCAGCTGGTAAAGATGATTTTAAAAATTGATTCCAACCTTCATTATTTTGTGCTATCCACACACTGTATTGATCAATGCACTATTTATTTTTCATATGTATCACCGGAAAATCTGTGATTATTCAGTTTTTTAAATTTTTTAAAATGTCCAGCTTTATTGAGATATTGACACATATGTAAATTTAAGGCATATAATGTGATGAAGACAAACATATATATTGCAAATGATTACCACAATAAGGTTAACATTTCCATCCCCTCACATAGTTTTATTGTGTTTTTTTAAACAGGTGTAACAGCGAGGTAGCTAACATAGATGCCAGAGATACACTGTCTCCTTGTCATACCATTTATACTATGTGACTTGTACAAATTATTAATCCTTTAAGTGCCTCAGTTCCCTAATGTATAAAATGTAAGTAATATTATTTACCTCACAGAGTTATTGGGAGAATTAATTTTTCTCCATATGTGAAATGTGCTTAGAATAGTGACTGACATAGTAATATCTTTACCTAGAATAATTTGTTTCCATGAAAATGAGATTTTTTAAAATCATCATTTTAATTTATAGATGAGAAAACTGAATCCTGGACATGCCCTGTCCAATAAGTAGTCATACTTCAATATTTAAATTTAACTCATTTGTGTATTTATTTATTCCCTCCACCAAATCACCTGTGCCCATACCCCCTCTGCATCAATCTCTACTCCTCCTTCCTTTCTCATCCTTTCTGGTTGCCATTATCTTCTTTTTGCTGAGTTCAAATTCTTATTTGTTTTCATGCAGTGGTTTTTCAGGTATTTATAGCTTTAGATGAGCAAAACCATCAAAAATCTGTTTTTCACTTGACTGATTTTACTCAAGATAATCACCTCAAGGTCCATCCGTTTTGTGCCAAATGCTACTATTTCATCTGTATCTTCTACTTTTATTTTATTGAGGTAACACTGGCTTCTTACACTGGTATGTGATTCATACATAGGATCACACCTCTCTAGATGCACATCTTCCCACCGCACCTACTACCAAGGCACCCACAGTCCTGTGTGCTCCACGTGTGTTTTTTTTCCCCTTCCTTTTGTAGGCTTGATTCCACAGTCAGTTTTTTTTAAAGATTTATTTATTTATGCATACAACGGCTGGGGTATAGGCCAAAGTCACAGGAGGTGAGTGTATTCACCAGAGTGGGGAGCAGAACAGGCAGATCGACTGAAATACACTGCTGAGGAGAGCAGTGGGGGAGGCAGGAGAGGTCTGCTGCGCCACGTGGGCCACCTCCCTGTCTGGGGATGGAACTTGCGCTGCTGTGTGGCGGGTGCTTCACAGTGCAGTGCTCAACCCACTGTGCCACCCGGGAGGGCCACGCACTCAGTTTTCTAGAGTTTGTTACTGGTTTGTTTTTTCTGACTTTTGTTTTGTTTCTCTACATTCCACATGTAAATGAAACTATTTCACATTTGTCTTTCTCCTTCTAACTTATTTCACTTAGCATTGTTCCCTCCAGTTCATCCATATTGTTGCAAATAGAAAGAGTTCATCTTTATTTTACAGATGAACAGTATTCCATTGTGCATATATACCACATTCTTCTAATCCGCTCCTCTGTCCTGGGCACTTAGGTTGTTTCTGTAACTTGGCTTCTGTAAATAAGGCTAGAATAAGGCATATATCTCTTCGAATTACTCTATGTGCATTCTTCAGTAGATAACTAGGGGTTTTTAATATTTTGAGAAACTTCCACACTAGAAAATTAGATTTTTTTTCTAAGGGTAAGAACACTGGAGTTGTAATACAAAATCCTGACTCTGTTTTGAACCAGCTGTGTGAGTAATCCTGGGCTATATACTTACATTATGTGTCCCAGTTTTCTCATCCATAAGATGGGGAGGGGGGTTATATTAAGTTGTATCTTGAGTCATTTCTCATAATCAGTTTTTTATTCTAAATATATAAGGGAGGTAAATTAGTCCTATAAGGGTAAGTCATTATTCAACATTAATATCTATAAAGTGCACACTGTCATACTTTAGTAAGAAAAATTTCATATTAATTAAAAAAATTGCATTTTATCTATAAAAATACATACATTTACTCTTACCAGCAGTCTTTTCATTTTGACCTAGAGCATTATGCCGTCTTTTCCACAAGGTAACAGGTTCTTTAGTAGGTCTAAGAATCACAGGGTGATGACTTTTGTCATAATCAGGATACCTTTGGGTACAATATAATGTTCCATCCTGCAGGGCAACCATTTGAGTGCTATTTGGATGATTTGCTTTTGCTAAAGTTTGGCACTCAGAAGAACGATATGGTAGAGATGGCATCACAGTGACTAAGTCAGAACAGACATCTGAGAATGGAAGATAACTTTCTTGATTGCACTGATTTAGCTCAGGTTCTGTTGGATGCACATGTTTTGAACTAAAACAGTCATGTGTAATAACGTTTAAAGAATGTTCAGGTTTTATTGGTTGACACTGAGACACCTGTATCTTTTTAGCACTCCTAATATTTGAAGGAGTTTTAGGAGGAGGATGAGGTACAATTATCTTACCCTGAGCTTGTAAAAATGTGTTGGCTTTGCTTGCAGACTGTGGTCGAATAACAGTGCCTTTTCTGTTTGTGTATATAAAGCCTGGTTGGACCTTAGCAGATCTTGTTCTCCTAATTTTTGCTCCACATTTTTGTGCAGTTTTCTGAGTTTTAGAGTCACCACTTGGGGCTTTACTTTCCTCTTTTTGTGAAGCTGGCCAGGCTTGTTTAGCAACATTATAACCTGAAGGTATAAAACTGTTCCAAGGCGCTGGGTCTGTTCCAGATTCTCCTAAAGTAGAGACATTTTCAGAGGCAAAATCCTCTGTAGGCTTTTTCCTATCAGCAGAATTTACAGCACAAGCAGGAACACTAATCATGTAGCTGGCAACATCACCTTTACTTTGAATGTGGAATGGTTGAGACCACTGTTGAGATATTCCTATTCTATTTTTCAGCGAATGATTTTCTTCAGCATTTTTTTCTGTATCTCCAGTTTCATCAAACCACCTCAATTTTTTAATAGTCTTTGGAACTTCTTCAACTTTCCCTTTTTCTTTTGTTAACTCAATACTATCCCTGATAGTTGCTGCTTTTTGATTTCCTAACTTAAAGCCTTGGTTTATAAGTAGTGTCTTAAAACAATCATGTTCATATTTAGAGTCCTTCTTTAAAATACTTTTAAGAAACCTCACATCATTTCTCTCATGAACGTTGTATTCCAGTTTATTGTGCTCACCAAGTAAGTCACAATTAGATAATAATGTTGATGTTTCTGATATTTTCTGTTTTTCTTTCAAATCAGAGTTGTGAGGTATATAAGTGGCTTGAAAATTGTCTGAAAATAAAGAAAACTCTTTGTTACAACTGAAATAGTCTATATTTTCATCTTTAACATCTTTCAATTCCTTTAACCTATCGGAACACTGCACTGGGTCTATTTCTTTTATATGGCTCCTGTTCTTTGGTAAAGGCCTAGCTGATTGTGTATTAGATGGCAAGACTAAAAGTGCTGCTGCAGGTACAAATGAAGTAGGAGCTGAAGCAGTTCCATCTTCCCCAGTTAATTCAGGGTATGTCTCTTGGTCTGAAAATGAAGCCACTTCCCGGGGTAGAGAATCTGGAGTGGTCCAGGCTTTGCTGCATTTGAAGATTGGGCTTTCAGTAACTAATGGTCTTTCCCTTTTGAGTGCTCTGGAAGAGAAGCTAGTTGTCCTCACAGTGCTGTTTTCAGAGGTCTTTTCCATATTACTACCTTGTACAAATATGGGTAGATTATATGCAGAGGCTCCTGAATTATTAGTGGTATTTATGGCTCCTTCCACAGTATTACTCGGGGCAAACGAATTTTGCTCTTTGCTATTAGAACGTTCACATGAAGGTTTACTTAAAATATCTGAGAAAGCTGTGAGAGTCTGAGTCTTTGGGTCATCTAACCTGACAAGCCAATTATTTATATGTTGAGTTTTAGAGAATGACAGTTTATCTTCATCAAAGCAGCTTAGATTAGTTGATTGTAGATTTGCCGATTTGAAGGAATTCTGCTGGGTTGATGTAGAAGGCTCCTTATTAATTGTTAAATATATTTTTTCATGTTCCCCAGCCTCAAGACTGTCTATACTTGAGAGGGTTTCAGAATTTGTTATCTGATTAACTTCATCACAAAATTTCTGAAAAAACAAAACAAAAAAAAAGCTTAGACATTTTTAAGTGCTCAAATTAATTACACAACACACCACTTTGCTGAGTCCAGTTTTCTCTGGCACATAAAATAAAGCGATTACAGTGTAGGTATATAAATACTTGTTATTCCTAGAGGGGGTCTTAGAGTTAAAAAGAAGAAGATAATAAAGACTTGTAATAAAGTGTGTTTGCCTTAATTTCTATGGTGAAAGTAACTACCCAAGTATTCTAGCCATGGTTATAGCTTTGAAAAAATTTTGCTGTTTCTAGTCCACTCAAAGTAGGGAGTTTCTTGATGGTTTCAAACAGCATGTGAAATTCTGAAAACCAATTATTTACAAGTGGTATTTTTCCCTGAAACCATCACTGGAATTGAAGGAGGCCAGTGTGAGTTTCCTGCTGGTAGGGCTGCGTCTTTTTAGCAAAGTCATGGTCCATGTGGTAGAGCTCTCATTCTGACTGCATATTAGAATATTACACCGTATTTTCAAATAGAGTTCATGTTTGTTAGAAACTGACCTTTACAGAGTATATTTTTGTAAGTATAAGAAAAGGAGAAAGTAATAGAGGAAGCAGAGATTAAAATAAGTGAGATGTAAGGAAAAAACTAAAAAAATTATGACTCTAATGTCCATGATGAATTTACATGGATCGCCTCACACTCTCTCTTATGGCCTACCTTTGACTAACGGCATACATTTCTTTAGTAGAGAACACTGAAAATATGAAACAAAATTATTATTAGATGTTAAATTTTTAGTCACAAATTTATAGTTTCATACTTGCAGACTGCTCAGATGTTGATCTTCTAGGAGTTTCTGAGTTTCCTCTAGTTTAAGCTGGAATACATCTTTGTTCATGGATAGTTCTGTCCTGCTATTTTCCTTCAACTCTTTATCACGATTGATTTGGGATAAATGATGTTTCTGATGCTTGTGATCACTTTTTAACAATGATGAAGGCAAGGTATTATTTATAACTCTGTGAATCACACATAAAAAAGGTTTAGTACATTTAAATGACGTTAACATCTTTCTCTAAACACATAAAAAACACATGTAATGTGGGTGTGTACAGTGTGTGTCCAGATAATCACATATAAGGATATTGGAGAAATATATAGGCATATTAGGATGGGAATTCCAGGCAGTCAATAGTAGAATAAAAATGGATGTGGGATTACAGTGCCAATAAAGCACTTCACCTTCATGTAGGAATGTTCAGTTATTCATGGCTTTGGTTATGAAATCCTCTTCCTCTACTGCTTGGGATAGATATAGAAGGAATTTCTGTAGCTGTGTAATGTCAGTCTTCAATTACTTTAGAGGGTTCGTTACTGGATAATAATATGCTGCATTACCCTTAGTTCTGAGTAGTGTCATGACTGGTAGCTGTTCATATAATCTTAGAGTTGGCAAAAGATTCAGCCAGAGAGAAATTATGGAAACTGTTTATCAGCGTAGGCAGGAATTTCCATCCTATTTTACTTGGTGAATTAGAGAAAATCTAGACATTCATTTTCAGTTGTATCACAAATACAAGCATGGTTTTCATGCTACAGAAGGGGTGCTCTTAATATAGAGTCTACTGTTAGTGCCACTACTAAGGGTTACCACCAAATAATTATTAATGGATTACATAATTTTCTATTAAAATTTTGAATCTTTTGCAACCTTATAGCATGATACATTTCAGTATATGTAAAAAGTGAAAGGCAAAGAACAAGGGAAGATTTGGGGGCTCTTATTTGAGGATGAGGTTTATAAAATAGTTGACTACTGCAATTAGACCAGTCATGTGAATCTCAAGGGCATTTTTCACTGATTCAGTTTAATTCAATTATCCAATTAAATGAGGATACAAATGTTTTGAAAGGTGACACATGGCCACATGTAACAGAGACCTATCTCCAATACCCATATATATCTTTATTTGGACAGACTGGCATAATCAGTTGCCAGATTGCTGACTATCCTTCTGTAACGACAGAGAAATCGGGGAGAGCAAGAAGGTATTCAACAATAGTTCCTGGACATCAAGAGATTATCAATCTCTGTTTTGGTATTTCCTGTGCTTACATATTCCCCTTCAATCACCCTTCCCAAACAAAATATTGCTAAATCTACAAAATATCTAGTGAACTTGATTTATTTACCTTTAAAGTTGTCGTCTCTCAACTTTTTCTTCTCTATTTCTTTCTTCTCTACTCCACTTGCTTCTCTTCTCTTCTCTACTTTCTTCCCCCAGTGAGGAGGATTGAAGGAATGGATAGGGATGAAAGGGGATGGGCAAATAGAAAGAGAGGGAGACTGAAGCATGGGGGGAAAGGAAGAAGAAATAATAAAGGAAGAAGAACAAGGAGGTATTGGAGAGGGAAAATCTAAATAAGTTGGAGGCAAATGTGGAGAGGGAGAAGAATGCAATGGAGAGGAAAACAGAGGGACAGGTAGAGGCAAGGCTGGAGAGGCAGAAGGGGAAGGTGAAGGAGAGGAAAGACTGGATGAAGAGGAAGAAAACTGTATAGAGGGAGAAGATGACGTGGAAGAAGGAGAGGAAGACAAAGAAGAGGATGGAGAAGGACAGGGAGGTTGATGGGAGAGAACTGAGGCAGGTGGATGGTCTACAAAGGCCTGGGGCAGATTTGACAATGTTGTGGTTTGTGGAAAAGATTGCTGGACTGGCTGAAAAGGATCTAAGTTAGCAAAATGTTCAGGTAACGGAGCAATATAAGAAAGAGTAGGGACTGATTGATGAGGGGGATGACTGGACAAACAGGAAGGTTTCAAAACAGGAAGAGCTTCCAAAGGGGTTGGGGATACAACCAGTCGAGCTGGAAGGGAACGACGAACAAGGGCAGGCGTTAGAGTAGCTGGGGTAGAACGCTGTGTTGGAAGGATATACTTGGGTCTGAAAGTTTTGTAAAATAACTTGTTTTGTGAGTTAGGATCAGGAATTGGAGAGCTTTGGGGTGGGTGGGGTAGATGGTCAGGTGGGCGAGAAAGAATTGGGGCTGGTAGACGAGGGAAACTGCTAGAAAAGCTGGGAGTAACTGGGGCTGGAGGGTGAGGAAGATATTTGATCGGGTTGGACAGCACTGGGGCTGGTAAAAAGGTCTTTGGCCGAGTAGAGGGTATAGATGGACAGATAGGCAAGGTATTGGGCTGACGAGTTGGAGAAACAGTTGGATAACTAGGTAGAATTTGGGAGTGGTGGAAGAGCAATGGAGCCCGTGAAGGAGAGAGCTGATCAGGTAAGTAGGGATCAGGTGTGGAGACAGCTGGACAGGCAGGAATGGATCTGCACAGGTGGAAAAGCATTTGGACAGGCAGGTAGAGAGACAGCCTTATTAAGATGGTTTCTCTTGTTTATTGGGCTGCCTCTAGGCTTTTGATTCATATTATGTTTGGTTCTCAGGGTCCATGAATGAGTGTTTTCTCGCACAGGCTGACAAATGTACAGGTATTAAGGTTCCCCTTTTCTCATTCCTTACTCTTGAACATTTTCACCTCATAGAACTCTGACAGCCATAGAGACACAATTACAAGCTGGACAGTCTGGTTTAAAGCACTGGTACAAAGGGTAAACAGAGGTCAAACAGACCACTGTTCAGTTCTTGCCAGATTTCTCAGTATAGCATGTGGTTCAGAATACCACAAATATATGGATATTGGAGATAGATATCTAATATCATTTTAAAATACAAGAATGTAATTTGAGGGAAAACAGCATCTTTTACTCTGTATCTACCAGAATGGCAAGTATATTATCTTTGTGATTAGAATCTGGCTGTAATGGAAGGCTGATTATTTATATTTTTAATGTTTTCATTTAATTTAATGTATTAACATTCTTATATCTCATTATTTCCTGAAGCAGCTTCGATTTTCATAAAGGAATATTCTCTGATTTTTCATGAGGCTTGAACATTGAATACCCTCCATTTTTTAATACATTTTCTTTCTTCTTTAGATTACTACATGACCAACATCTTAAATTATGTTTATCTATCACCAATATTTTTCACACTAGAGCAATTGTTATGAGTACTGATATAACTCCACTTCTTTGGAAGCTCCCTGCTTCTTGGCATTACGTTATCCTCAACACATTTTAACTTGATATCCTACATTAGTATAAAATACATTCTATAATTTTAATATGACAACAACATATCAGTATTTGTAGCTTAATTATATTTGCAATAAATATTACATCACTATTTCTTTTTTAGTACATATAAATATTTCTAATAACACCCGATTCTTAATATTCTAAGCTCTCTTAGTTATATAGCATTTGATAATTTATGTAGGACATTCACACAAATTACTTAATACTGTTACCTATGGACAGAAATTCAACTTTTAATAAGTAAACAATAGTGTTCTCTTTATAAATTATATATTTTCTATCTATTAAATATATAACACCTATGTGTGTGTATAAATATATAGACATCAGTATTGTGAAGTTGTAGTTATAATGGTATATTACAATGATAACATGAAAATTATTCTACAAGGGAGGTCATTTCTCATAAAACAAAGATGATATGTGTTACCTAATGGCTCTACCTCAGATCTGGTCTAGTGGTAACTCTTTTTGCTAAAGGAAATCAAAGTGGTTCTGACTTTAAGGAACACCGTTGAACAAAGCAAGTCTACCTTTTAGTTCATGGAAAAGATTTTTTAAAATTGAAAATATGTGATAACACAAAAGATAACAACTGATATACAGAAACAGAAAAGTGAGAGTAAAGAAAACCTGTATTCAAAGATGCAAGTTACTTTTATACCAAATAGTACGATATTTCTTTTTATCATTCTAAATTCCTCCTAGAGCTCCCTCTATTATTTTTCTTTTTCAGACAAGCTTTTCTATAAGTACTCTAGAATTAATTGCCTTATTGCTTCAACTTCTGCTTTTCCTTAATCCACTCTACCTGGCTTCCCCCTCTACAGCTTCAGTGTACAGCTCTTACTAGCAGTCAACTCACTGACCTAATAACTGACAATTCCTTTTTTTAATTTTTTATATATAATTTACATTTATCTTCATTTTTGTACAATGTATGCTTTCTCCTCTCAGGTGCAGTCCCTGTGAAATTTCCACCACCAGTTCACCCATGTCCCATCACCATAGTCCCTTTTGCTCTTCTCATCCATTTTGATTCTTTTCCCTCCTCCTCCCCTGCAGAATGTCTGACTTTCTCTACAGTTATCTGTTAATTTTGATTTTTAATTTATTATAGTTACTTCCCCCCCCCAATCCTTTCTTTATTTCCTTTACTTCCCTTTTAAAAGTTAAACCATCCAATATTTTTCTTTTTTCCTCCTGGCTTATTTCACTGAGCATCATCCCTTACAGCTCCATCCATGTTGCTGTGAATGGCATGAGTTTATCTTTTTTATTGCTGAGTAATATTCCTCTGTGTGTGTGTGTGTGTGTGTGTGTGTGTGTGCGTGTGTACAAACCACATCTTCTTGATCCAGTCATCTATTTTGGGGCATTTGGATTGTTTCCATAGCTTACCTATTGTGAAAAGTGCTGCAATAAATATAGGGGTGCAGGTATCCTTTTAAATTAATGTTTTTGGTGTCCTTTGGGTCGATTCCTAGGAGTAGAATTGCTGGATCATATAAAAGCTCCAAATTACATAAACTGAAATAGTCCCTGCTTTGTCCTTTTTAATACATTATCCACACTTGTTCACAATAGATTGGACTGATGCATTGAAATAGAAATGTCTATCTTGGGCCTCCCTGGTGGTGCAGTGGGTTAAGCAACACACTACGAAGCAAAACCACAGCCACTGCAGCATGAGTTCCATCCCTGAGCCAGGGAGGGGACCCACATGGTGAGGCAGACCTCTTCTGCCTCGCCCGCTGCTCCCCTCAGCAGTGTGCTTCCATTGATCTGCCTGTTCTGCTCCCTGCTTTCTGTGGTGAATCCTCTCACCTCCCCACACCTCTGGCCTGTACCCCAGTTCTTGTGTGCATAAATAAATAAAATTTTTAAAAATGTCGATCTTATCACCCATCTACTTAAAATGTTTTACGAACTCTTATTAAACCCTCCTGGTAAAGATTATGTTCATCTGCATACAAATACACTTAGCCCTCTAATCTCATATCTAGCCAAGCTATTGCTATTTTGCAATCTTTGATTCAGCTATACTTTTCCTTCTAGAATACAGCACTTCTTTGATTACATTTGGCCTTTGCACATGCTCATCTCTCTATTTAGAAAGCATTCACCCACTTTTTCCATACTTAACTCCTATTTTCTTCAAAGTTTTGCTTAAGAGTCTTCTATCAGGCCTTTTCTGAGCTGTAATGAAACCTGAGGGGATGAAATTGTTCTTAGCTTTTAGCTAATAGTTCTAAGAGAACTAATTATTAGTCACAGGAATTCTAAATATACAACTTAGTAAATAACATTATGCACAGGTAAAAAGTTAATATAATTTATTAGCTGAATTGTAGAAATCTTTATATAGTTAAATATTGAATATTATTATTACCACTCCTTCAGGCTATACCTTTTAGACCATTATCTTACTTCCTTTTCATATTATAAACTTGGAATGGTATTTTACAATATCATATTTCTCCATATCCCCTTTATAATGCCCAATATACTGCTATGCAGGTAGCACCTTCAATAAACGTTTATAATAAATAAAAGGAAAATACAATATGTCAGAAGATATCTTCAAGATACTGACTGGTCCATCCTATTGCTTCTAGATGACTCATTTAATGTAATCTACAGAAGAACCAGGTGATCCTGCAGACTTTTCACTTTTTAAGACATGGAGGAAATATTTTCAGTGAGGAAAAATCCATTTCTACCATAGTGTTACTCCTTTTACCTAAATTTATGTGACTACAGTCCAACACCATTTTTCTTCTGTGTAAAGATGGCTAATGAATATCAATATTATCAAATGGTTTTAATATAGTTTGCAGAAAATTATTCAACAAAGACAGCATTATAATGCCAAAGACAAAAATAGAATTGTGCTTTATACTTCAAGCACTTACATTCCCCTCAATTTAATCTGTGAAAATAAAACAGTAAATTCTAAAATTGAGATGAGGAGTAATTGATGAAAATTATAAAAACTCACCAGTTATAAAGATATCAATATTACATATTGATAATTATGCATAATACTGGTAAATTACTTACCTCCAATTTATTGTTGGTCTGTGGGAAGAGGGAATGTTTACTTCTGATTTTAAGGTAGATTCCTGGATTTGTTTGAGAGCCTCTTCTAAAGGAGGAACTGGTTTTTGAAAAACTAGAGTGATAAATAAAGGTCAAATAATACAGAATCACTTTCTCTTCATGGCTTCCTCACATATGCAATTTAACCGGTCAATGATAAAATATTACTTTAAAACTTCATAAAAAGAAATTAGTTTACAGTATTATGCTTTAAATTTAGGTATCTATTCCCAAAGAGAAACTTTCACTTCAAAAGTCTCATCATCAATTTTAAGAATATTTATCTTGAAAAAAGAAACTGAGAATTACCCAGGTGCTTCATGCTAGCATGTAAACTCCTCTATATTTGATTTCATAGTTCCATAAATTTCTTTAAAATTTAAAATAGCCTCATGAAGAAAAGATAGAAAAACAACTGTTATTGAGCACCAATTGTTATTTATTGTTACAGACATTATTTTGAAGCATTTTATCAGTATTAACTAATTTAATGCTGACCACAACATACAAGGCAGATGCTATTTGAATCTCCATTTTGCAACTGAGGAAACAGAGGCACAGAGAAGGTAGGCAATTTGGTCGAAGTCATATATCATGCTGACATTCATCCATGCATTACTCTGCACAAACTCTAATTCCACTCTGCCTCCCACACGTATTCCCTTTCTCCAAGTCTTCCACTGCACCTTTGGTACTCAACATATTCTATTTCTCATAATTCTTGAAATATTCTTTTCTCCTTATTTGAATTCAAATATAGGTGTCTTTTATGAATATTGCTTTTCCTGTGGTCTTGTTGAGTGGAGACATTATTTTCCTCCAATTGCATATGCTAAATAACTCAAAGTTCAGAGATAGGATAATTTTCCAGCTTTCCAGTGACACCTCCAAATCATCTTTCCTCTTTTCTCCTTTAAAAAAAACTATGTCAGGTCCTCCCTGGTGGCACAGAGGGTTAAGTCGCAACACTATGAAGCTTCCATAGCCACTGCAGCTCTAATTGATCCACTGCCATGGATCCAGTGCCATGACCCACATGGCACTGCAGACCTCTCCTGTCTTGCCCACTGCTCCCCACAGCAGTGTATTTCATTAGATCTGCCTGTTCTGCTCCCCATTGTTTCTGGTGAATCCTCGCAACCCCCACACCTCTGGCCTGTACCCCAGTTCTTGTATGCATAAATAAATAAATCTTTAAAAAGAAAAAGCTATGTCATCACACTTTTGGAGTATTAAAAAATTTGCAATTTACTTTAAATGTTTAAGCAAAATCAGTATATTTTATGTATGGGTGTGTGAAACTTGAACTGTAGAGACAGTTCATTTCCCAAATCACAGAGGGGTGATATAATGTATAAGTGAACAATGCACAGCTGTGGGGTGGTTTACTGGATATGCTAATTATGAAGGACCAATCCTTTGGGTAAAATACTATCAATTCATATTGACTACACAGTGATTGTTTTTCTAATTATCATACTCAATGTCCAAATTGGGTTTTTATTGGTTAAAAAAATGCCTTTCTTGAAATTAAAAGTTTTCAAGACAAATGAACTTTCCTGAATACATTTTAATCACTCATGACAATAGAAAGAATAGAGAATAAGACTCTTATGGCTGGCATTTGAGGATTGATCTCCAATCACTCATGTTCAATGGTTAATGTATGAATATTTTGATGGTCCAATAGCAGAATGTACAGAATTCTGTGGGTGCTTTTTTCTGAGTGGCCCTTTCATGTAAGGTGTAGTCAGAGCATCTAAAAGGACAAAGAGCTATGGCTTGTTTACTGTACAAATTGTTCTTTTTTTAAAAAAAAAAGATTTACTTTATTTATTTATGCATACAAGAACTGGGGTACAGGCCAGAGGTACGGGGGATGAGAGGATTCACCAGTGACAGAGTAGGGAGTAGAAAAGGCAGATCTACTGAAATATACTCCTAAGTGAAGCAATGGGTGAAACAGTAAGACAGGAGAGATCTACTGAACCATGTGGGCTAGGTCCCTGGCTGGGGAGTGAAGTCATGCAGCAGTGGCTGGCATCAGCTTGATAGTGTTGATACTTAACACTCATGCCACCGGGGAGGCCCTCGTGTACAAGCTATATGAATTGTTTTGTGTCTGCCTTGGTAATGAATGCCTTGTTCTACTAGATTACAGTCTGAGACTTGCCTTTATTAACCCTCACCACTTGTTATCTACCAAAAGAATCTATGTCAAAACTAACTCAGGTCAACTCACAACTACCCATTACTGTTTCTTGTTATTGCTATCTAGCAATCTCTTGCTCAGCACCTCTTGCTCATAATGATAATGTAAGCCTACATTTTGTGAGTACTCATTGTATATTAAGGTTTTTCTATTTCATTTAATTCACTAGCTCCAATCCTATCTGAAACCCCCAATCTGTTGCCCTCTAAAGTCAGGGAAAAAGTCAGCTATCATGCACACACAGTGATCCCTTTACTTCACATAAATTTTAGAATAATTTAAAAAGACAAACTAGCAGTTGTCTGTAGCTGTTGTTAGCTTTGTTTGTGCTTGTCACTCATAGCACTAAATTTTCTTAATCTATTAATTCATTATTTTATATAAGTATTATAGGCATATGGTTCAGAAAAAAATACACACATTTTTAAGTTTTGTTTTCATCAATTATTTGTGTCTTTATGCAAATACAAGCAATCTAATTTTCTCCTTTTCTCACAGATGGCAGAATATTAGGTATTCTGATATGGACCTTGTTTATATACTTAACAATATTTCCTGGAAATCAGGGATTGACTCAGGTTATGAGAATATAGGAATTCTCACTCAGGTGTGAGAATATAAGACTTATACACTTTAGGTGTATAAATGTACATCTATTTATTAGTGACTCTTAAATATAAATTTCTATTCTATATCCTTCTCTTAAGTTTCAGACCCATTATTTCTAGTTGCTATTTGATGAGTCATAGGACGTTTAAAAACTTTATAAATGATATTTAGTCAAAATATAATAAATGTCTTTTATACCTATAACCTTATTCTCCATTATGTGTAACATGGATTAATATTATCATCATCTACCAAAATAATTAATTCATTAAAAATGTTTTGGGAACTATAAATGTGAGACGCTCTCTGCTGACTCTTAGGGACCCCGTTCTACTCCCAGCCTGTCTTTTCATCATTCTTGATCAAGTTGAGTCCTATTGATTGTATTTCCTCTTATCTCCATATTCGGTGTAGTGCTTTAATTTAGCAGCCTACACCTCCTACCACAACTACTGAAATTATCCTCTACTAGTCTATTTTAGTATATCTTTGCTTTCGCTCTTCCAATGTAGCACAACATATTTGCTAAATATATAAAGGTTCTTGCGTGTTATAGCTTTGATATTTTGTTATTAATTCTGTCTTATTGTTTAAGATATATGTAAAAATATGTAAGTTATAAAAATATGCAACCATGGTCATTTTAAAATTCTTAATCTGCTCTATGTTTTAGAGTATTGGATTATATCATTCTGTAGACTTTTATTTTCTAGGAACTTCAAATACAAATTTGAACTAAACTATGAATAAAATACTGGAATGACAGTGATATCAATTTACTGAAACTAAATGTTAAATTTTGTTTTTAACTAAGTCTCTTAAAAATAAGTTTTAAAAAGGAAACATTGTAAGTCATTATGAAACAGAAGCAAGTTTGCAAGGTTTCAAAATTTACTATTAGAGGCAACCAAATATTCTCCAAGTTAAACCTAACTTTATTATTATTTTTCATATGGATAAGGTCCCACTAGTGAAAAGGATTGATCTTTTGAATTTGAATTTTCACTGTTTCTAACTTATTTTATTGTCACACAAGTGAAATGTGATTATAACTTTCATTTCTGTTCCTATATTGTTCTAGAAAGTTAAGGCACCTGCTCTCCTCCGCTGTGAAAGAGGAATATGAGCACGCTGGAACTTTTCAGTAACTTCTTCAAACTTTTGTTTTCTTTGTTGAAGGATTTGTTCTCGGATTTGGTGTTCTCTTTCTTCTTGCTCTTTCCATTTCTCTTCAAAAGCTCTATATTTAAAACATAAAGTAGGTAACAGAATTAGGTAATATGTGTACAAAATTTTAGCATGGAAAAGTTTCAAAACAATGCATTTATTATAGAACAATGTTTTTATAGTTGACAATCTTTCTTAGAAACCATACATTTTAAATTAAAAAAGGGCCTGGTTAAGAACTTAAGTATTTTTGTAAGTTTTAAATTCATAACACTATTTAGGTTTTTACAACTAAGAAAAGGTTATATAATGAATCTCTTCTAATTTCTCACAGACCTGCATACGTGTTCCTACCTTCCAAGCCCTGCTTTCGAAAAAATTCTAAGAAGCTACACTAATTTCTTTCTGTATATGAAGAATTAATCCATTTGTGAAAGAATCAGTTTTGCATATTTATGGGGTAGTCAAGAAAATATATTTTCTTTTGTAGACTAAAACATTTAAATTGTTTATATCAGATCTTAACTGTGCTATAAATCTAGACAATTTACATAAAAATCTTGATCTCCAGCTTTTCATAAAAATGCGTAAGACTGGTGACCCTGAACTCTTATTCACAGATGACTACAAACATCTGCCGGTTATCCTCTCCATTCCCTATTTTTCTTCATTTAAGAATTTAAGAATTCCCTTTTTATTTATTTTTAATTGCTCCTAGACATGTGAGTTCATCTTAGTGGTTAACTTATGAAGAATATACACATATTCTCAGCGATGTACATGGAGACTTACATACTGCTATAATGCAATGCTACTTCAATAAAAAATACTTGAAAAAAACTTTCAAAGAATTTTGTCTGTCAGAAATGTGTGTGTGTATGTGATTCAATAATCATCTGGGAAATAGAAAAATGAAAAGGCAAGCCTGCAATTCACACATACAGAAAACTTCAAGTTACCCCTGGAGTGCATGTGGTTGGGAAGTGGTTGGTTGGTGAGAATTCTTGAAGATTTTTGTGCTATAGTTTACTATTAACCATCCTCCCCCAAACCTCCTTTGATTGGAGCATTATTCCAGTTAGCATAAATAAGATTTAGGGAACTTTCTGGGAAGTAGGGCTACATCTGTCAAGTGGTCAAGCTTCACATGATAGGTGGGAGGAAGTGGTGTGGTGTGATAAGTGGCAGACAAGATCTTTTTTTTTTTTTTAAAGATTTATTTATTTACGCACACAAGCACTGGGGTACAGGCCAGAGGTGTGGGGGGGTGAGAGGATTCACCACAGAGAGCGGGGAGCAGAACAGGCAGATCAACAGAAGTACACTG
>JAGFMF010011417.1:2581855-2596704 GCA_019455555.1 Galemys pyrenaicus
AAGCCGGGATAAACCAAAGGGACCATGGGGGGGAGGGGAAAGGGGGAGGGCAAAGACGGGGAAGAGGCCAGAGGGTGCACAAGGGACTGAGGTGATGGTGCACGGGTGGAATGGTGGTGGGTACTCCCTGGGAACTACAAATGATGTCAAATATAACTAATAAAAAAAATTAGTTCAAAAGAAAAAAAAAAGAAATAGAAGATATAAAGAAGAACCAATTGAAAATTTTAAAACTGAAAAATACAACTGAAATTTTTAAAACTCAGTGAATTTATTAGGAAAGTCTATATAGAAAAGATATCAATTCTCTCAGAACCACTTATATAGTTACACTAATTAAAATTGTGTAATTGTGTGGTATTGATATGAAGTATGGAAGGACAGACATAGACTAATAGAGAACCCAAAAATAGACCCACAAATAAACCCATTTTTGGACAAGGGTGAAAAAACAACTCGTGAAGAAAGGATAATTAAAATATATATATTTTCTAAGTCTCATGGCTTATATAAGTAGTCCCCATTTACAAAACCATATATTACAAAAAGTTAGTAAAACTATAAAACTTTTAGGAAAACAAGAGAACATCCTTAGAATCTAGCACTAAGTAAAATTCTTAGACTTGACATCAAATGTGCAATCTATAAAAAGAAGAGCTGACAAACTGGACTTCATGAAAATCTAGTAAGAAAATGGATAAAAGCCATTAAGAGGAATTACATTAAAGAAGATAGGCAGATGGAAAATACATGAAAATATATGAAAAGACATATTGCATCATTAGCAATTAGAGAAATGAAAATTAAAACCAAAATGATACATTACAATACAACTATAAGAATGTTTAAAATAAAAATAGCATCATAATCACCACAAGTCAGGATGTGGAAAACTGAATTACTCTTACGTTGCTGGTGGGTACAGTCACTCTGAAAAACATTTTGAAAGCTTCTTAAAACACTAATAATGACCCAGCAAGTGAACTAGTTATTTCTCCCAGAAAACTAAAAGCTAACGCTCAAACGAAAACCTATACAGAAATACTACTTATAACAGCTTTAAACACAGTAACCCGAAACTGAAATTACCCAGAAATTCTTCATTGGTGAATGGTTAAACAAACCCTGATATATCCATATTATGAGACAATGCTCAACAATAAAAAGGAATGAACCACTGATGCAAACAACCTGGATGAAACCCAGAGAATTGTGCTGAGTGAAAAAAGGCCAGTCCTGATAGGTCACATCAGTATAATCTCAATTATGTAACACTCTAGGAGTGAAAAAAATGTAGAAATGAAAAGAGATCAGTGATTTCTAAGCAGTAGGTGTGGGAGGAATTAGATGTAGCTATAAAAGAGCAATGTATATGGTGATGGAAATGTTCTTTGTGTCTTGACTGTACAAATGTCTTTATCCTGATTTTGAGACTGAATTATAATTTTGCAAGATATTACCACGGGGAAAACAGTAAAGGATAGTATAGGATCTCTATGTATTGTCTTCCATAATTGCATGTAAATCTATAATTATGTAAAAATAAAGAATTTAAAGAAATTATAGCTAATAGTAAAGGAGAACTTTTGATAGAAAGACTTACCAAGTTTACTTTTTTAAAATATTTAAAAATTTTATTTTTATATACTTTATATCATTGTTCATTTTTTAAACAATGTTTGTTTTCTTTTCTCAGGTGCAGTCCCCATAGAATTTCTACCACCAATTCACCAGTGCACCATCACCACAGTCCCTTGTGCTCTTCACTCCCTCTTTTTGACCCCCTCCCTCCTCCTTCCCTGCAGAATATCTCTGATTCATAGTTGTCTATTTTTGTTTTGTCATGTTTTTATTGTTATTATTTTTTCCTAATACCTTATTTTCACCAAGTTTACTTTTTTAAATTAAATTTCTTTATTTAAATATATTGACATCATTTGAATTCCCAGGGAGTTCCCACCACCATTCCACACGTGCACCATCACCTCAGTCTCCTGTGCTCTTTCTGCCCTCATCCCCATCTATTAAGGCCTATTGCTGTAAGCTAAATAAAGGGCAAGAGAGTAATAAAACAGAGTAGAACATTTGATGTTCATCATGATGAAACTTGGACATGAAGCTCAAACCACATTTATCAAAATCTGTATAAAACATTAAAGAAATGTTCACTGTCATTTATTTATACTAAAGTTATTAAAATAAAGTTTGTATCATCTACAGACACGCTAACACTGTTCCTAATGTATAGCCCATAACTGATCTTTGACTCCTATCTACCATATCTATTTAATCCCAACTCTACCTCCACACACATTCCCGTGCTTAGTTCAATATAAAAACATTCCACCTTCTCTCTGCTTCCAGTCTGTGCTCTCCATTAATTCTCTATTACTTTGCTATATTATGAGCTAAAATATAAATCTAATCATGACACTTAATTTTACTCTTAATAGCATCAGAATCAGTCCTAAGTTAGGGTTTGATTTCTTTAATAAAAAAGTTGTTATGAAATGTTTTTTAGCAACTCTATAGATTCATCTCCTGACATATAATTTTCATTTAATAATATTAAGATTATTCACATATTTTTCTCATTGTATAAAACACCTTCACCCTTCATGTTCCCTGGCTAACTCCTTGTAATCTGAAAAGACTTTACTCTTTAAGGAATTCTTTCTTGTTCTGTAGTACTATTGAGATGTGCTTCTACAATAATTGGTTACTCTCTCATAGTATTTACTAGACAGCACTCTCACCTTCATTATTAGTAATTTTATTACTTCATTATTAGTAATTGGAGGGCAGAAATTTTAACTTTTAATCACAAATATTTGAAACCTTAGGTTTCCCAGTAAATCTTTGTTGAGTGAATAAATGGCTGTCCTCTATGAGAACATTTTAAATAGTCAAAGATAATAATTCGCAAATATCCTAAATTCCTTTCAGCTTCTTTTAATATGAGTAAATTGTTAATTCACCAGTCAAAAGGTATAGAATGGATGAAAGGGTTTCAACCATCTGTTGTTAACAAGAAATCCACCATACCAACAAAGACAAGCTTAGACTCAGAGCTAAAGACTAATATTCCCTAATATACTTAAAAATGCCAACATTACACTGATACTTAAACCAGAAAAAGACAGTACAAGAAAATTCCGGACTATTATCTCTGATGACCACTGATTCAAAAATCTTCAACAAAATACTAACAAATTAAATTCAACAGTATGTCACAAGGATTATACACCATGATCAAGTGGAATTTATCCCAGGGATGCAAGAATGGTTTAATATACATAAATCAACCAGTGTAATATGTCACAACAAAAATAAAGATAAAAATCACATGACAATATCAATAGATGCTTAAAAAGCATTTGCTAAAATTCATCAGCTATTTTTTTTAAAGATTTATTTATTTATGCATACAAGCACTAGGGTACAGGCCAGAGGTATGTGGGGGGGAGCTGAGAGGATTCACCACAGAGAGTGGAGAGCTGAACAGGCAGATCAACGGAAGTACACTGCTGAGGGGAGCAGCGGGCACAGCAGGAGAGGTCTGCTGCGCCATGTGGGTCCCCTCCCTGGCCGGCAGCAGGGATTGAACTCGTGTTGCAGTGGCTGCAGTTTGCTTCATAGTGCGTTGCTTAACCCACTGCACCACCAGGGAGGCCCTAAAATTCATCAGCTATTTATGATAACAATTCTAAACAAGATTGGAGTAGAAGGAACCTACCTTTATGTAGTAAAGGCCATAAAACAAGTCACTGCAATACCTATGGTGAAAAGCTGAAAGTGTCACTACTATTGTTTTACTTAGTACTAGAGGTTTTGATCAGCAACATCAGACAAAACAGGAAGTAAAGGGAACCCAAGTTGGCAAAGAAATGAAACAATCATTATTCACAGGTGAAATATTGTATATAGAAATCTTAAAGACACCATCAAAATTATTAGAAACAATTCAGCAAAGTAGCATGTTACAAAATCAACATATGAAAAGCCACACCTTTTTATAAATAGCAATTAACAAGACACAGAAGAAACTTAAGAAAAAAAAACTTCATTTATATTGCTTCAAAAAGAACTAAATACTTCAGAATTAGCACAGTACTAAAGAGGTAAAAGATCTATTAATGAGAATTACAAAATGCCATTAAAGAACTTGTATAGCAACAAAAGGAGACTGAAGCTTATCCTATGCCTGTGGGTGGGGAGAATCAATATAATCAAGCTGACTACCTTAGCTAAAGTGATAAACAAAATTAATTAACACAATTCCCACCAAAATACTAGCAATATTTTTCAAAGAAACTGAATAAAAAGTGTTGAAATTTATATGGAACCACAGAAGGCCTAGAATTGCAAAAGCAGCTTTGAGTAAAAAGGAGAGAAATGGAGATGTCATGTTACCTGATATCAAACTTTACTATAAAGTAACAGTACTAAAACCAATATAGATTTAGTATAAAAATAGATATAATGGATCAACATAACAGAACTGAAAGCCCAGAAATAAATATGATGAGTACATATCAGTACCTAAAATGATGACAAAGTAGCTATCACTATACAATGGGGAGAGGACATACATGGTGCTGGGATAATTGGAATTATCATACATAAAAGAATTAAGTTGGGTCAGATGCTATTCCCATACACAAAAACAAACTCCAAATGAAATAAAGATATAAGGCCCGCAACAAGAAAATATATGGAAGAAAACATTGGTGAAATAATCATGATATCAATGGTAAAGCTGTTTTTGATGACTCAAATATGGCAAAGGAAAAACAAAAATAAACAAGTTAAAAAGTTTCTATACAGAAAATGTATCCAAAGAGGATATCTAAAAGGCCAATGAAAAAAAATTCATCACTGCTTCCACTGAGAGAGATGCAGGTTAAAATCACAATGAGATACTACCATATATCTGTGAGAATGGCAGATATTTAAAAGACATCCAACAACAAGTGTTGGAGAGGATGTGAGAAACTATTACAATGTCAGTGGGAATGTAAAAAGTGTAACCATTATGGAAAGCAGTCTAGATTTACCTTAAAACACTAAAAATACCATACAACCCCCAAATCCCACATCTATCCAAAGAAGATAAAACCATCAACACAAGAAATTATATGCTTAACAATATTTATTGCAGCACTATTTATAATAGCTCGAACATGGAAGCAGATTAAATGTCCACCAACAGACAACTGGATCAAGAAGAAGTGGTCTATCTACACTAGACTATACTAAATAGTATTCAGTTACAAGAAAGATGAAATATGGCCATTTTCAATGAAATGAAGGGTGTTTGAGATAACTATGTGTAGTAAAGCAAGTCAGAATGATAAAAAATAAATACTGGATCTTTACATGGCAGAGGATTCAAAATGTAAAGTACCTTAAAAATTGTGGAAATCAATAAACACAGTGAAGGCTCTAAGGCTGAGGGAAAGGAGAGGGAAAAGGACAAGGGAATAGATGGCGGTGGGAACTATATAAAGCATCCAGTACAGTGTCCAGTCCATCAAGGTGCTAAAATAGATAATAGTGTGACTGCTGCTGTAAAGACTAAATCAACATTCTAGGACTTCAAATTTATTGCAGACCTGAACAATTCTGGCACAAAAACATTCAAAACTTCCTTTAAGATAGTATTAGAGGATAGCCACAATTAATAACCATTAATATATTTACATGTGTGTGATTTTAAGCCATTTATGAAAATAAAGAGCACTTTGGTACTACCAATATTTTCCTTTCAGTTCCACTTAGGACACAGCACTGACAATGTCTAATAATAACTGAAAATAGTGGAAGGAGACTGTTTCCATTTTAGTGCAAGAAGATTGTCTCCACTTGTAGGAAAAAAATAGAACTCTGTGTTCATAAGTGAATGGAAGCATAAACTGAGATGATGTAAAGCAAAAAATGGATAATGGCAAGATCAAAAAAAGGCCAGGATAAATATATTCTGAAATTCAGAAGTGCACATATGATTTTGGTGAAATTCAGAGATATTAGTAGTATTTAAAAAGAACATTTTGTGTCTTAGCACTGTAGTGTAACAGAAAAATAAAACATAAGAATAAGCTTATACTGGAAAATGTTCTACATCCTAGAATTTTAAACCAAAATTTCTCTTCTGTATTTTCTAGATTAGAATTCTGACAAGAGAAGACAGGAACGTTAAGAATCAAACTGCGTATACAAAGGCTTACTATCTCACAGAGCAAGCCAATTATTAGAAAACACAATCGCAAATATTAAACAACAAAATAAACTAAGCAAAGAGCACTAGGTATCAGACACTGTGATAGTCTTACATGTATCATCAAATAATCCTCTTTATATTACAATGCTCTATATAACACTCTCTTGAAATAAATATTAATTCCAGTCACAGATGAGAAACTGAGGCTCAAAGAGATTAAATAACTTACTCTAAATTATGGAGCTAGGATTTAAACCTAGATCTCTGACTCTAAATTCCATGGCTTTATCAATTACATGGCTTTTACCTATTACATACCTATTATTCACTTTGGAACTAAAAGGTAGAAGGAAAACAGGAATACACAAATATAAAACATAAACAAGCTTCATTAAAATAATTTCAACTACACCATTCAATGAAATAGTTAATCTAAAGAGAGATATAATGCCAGAAAAAAATACAGGTAAACAATTTTGTATTCCCCAAATGGGATTTTCAACATATGCCCAATGATGTAGTTAATAAACTCTAGGGATTTTCTGCTATTCATGTATTGTAGAAATATGGACAAGGTAGCAGAAACAACAATAAAAAACGGTACAACTTCTTTCTTAAGAAAGTTTGGTAATTCAAACATATCTTGAAAAATACCAAGCAGTTTTCATTTTACCTTATTACCAGTTTAACAAGAAAGCTCTTAATTACAGTAATTTTTAGACTTTTCAAAATCACATTTCCACCATTATTCATATTTCACCTCACTTTTCTGATCAGATGTATGAGTGTAGGACATATATACAAATTACATACAAGCAATAAAATCAAATTATACTAAACACTAATTAGTAATTTTTAAATTTATCGTGGAATGATTGAAAAGCAAATAATAAAACATTTTAGTCATTTTAAGTCTTTATTACACTGTAAGTTGTATGACAAGAAAAGATGACTATGACGACATTGGTGGAATTGGATATTAAACACACCACTATCTTTCTGCTTTAGGCAGAAAAGCAATAACAACACATACAAAGTCACCCAAAGCTTGATCAGTGTTTTAGATAAAGTACTGTCATGACTTAAGTTTGTAAAATGCTCCAAAGTAAAGCAATTATTAATTTCTAATGATTTTATATTTATATACTTCTGAACAAAATACACTTACTTTTTTCTTCGGTTTGACTCCACAAAATATTTACGTGCTCGATTTCGACATATTTTTTGTTGCTGCAGTAATAGTTGGCGCTCTTCTTCTAAATTTTTGTCCAGGTGGATTTTCATATCTCTAATATTACATAAAGTTAAGGACTTTAAAGGTCTGTAGTGGATGATTACCATTGCTATCTGTTACTATCAATGCCTCATATAAATAATGTAATGTTTTTTTTTTGTGGAACAACTAGTATTGTACACATTAGTGGTAGCATATGACTGGTAAATGTTTCATGTAAAAAAAATGACTTGGTATTAGAACTGAAGAAGTAATTCACTTTCCCTGGGAAAAACAACCAAATTACTTTTAAACATTATAAACTTAGTCAAGACTACTTTTCAATTCATTATAAAACTTTACAAAACCAATGAAATGCACGATTGGGTTTTTCAGTCTTTGCTATTCTCAAAAAAAATTTTAAATTATGTAAACTTACGTAATAAATGCCAAAATTCTTGGTCTAGTAGCCAAAGAATTTTATAATCTGTTTTTCAATTCCATTTCTCAACATATCCCTAAGATACTTATAACCAGAACCATTATATGCCATTATCTTTCAGCACATGCATGGCTAACTCTACTCATGCTTTTAGGGCTACCTGAAGAAAGTTCTCCTGTTAGAAGCCTTCTCAACCCCCATCGGAGGAACTGACATCTTCAGGAGTGTCAGAGAATCTCTTCCACATTTCTCTTACTCCAGTGGCTGGCATAGAATCTATATAGTAATGACTTAATAAAAACTTGCTGAATCATTTCTTTGGAGAAAATGTTTGGTAGATAATACTGAAAAAGTGTATACATTTTTAAATAACTCTAGTAGACATGTAGACAAACTGATTTCTAAGCGGGTCATGTAAAACTAATCTTCTACGGTAGTGCAGATATTGTCCTTCAATAAATGTTTAAATGAATAATCTTTAAAATATTTTTTTGAAATTTATTTTTTATGGTTTCTAGTATTTTAAATTGTATTTTATTGCGATAATGTTGGTTTACAATACTTTATTTTCTTGTATTTCAAAAAACAAATTTACAATACCTCCAACACATGAAAAGTGTGAAATTTTAACAGTTCTAATTTATATTTTATAGGTATACCATTTTAATCAGCTCAAGTTCATTTTGGAATGTATTACAAAGTGTAATTCAAAGTAGAGTCAATGAATTTAGACTACCGCTTAGAGGTCTGGGAGATAGGAGACTTTAGAACATAGTTAAAAGGGTTCTTATTGTTAATTTTAAAGATGTCATACATAAACATGTTCAGGCTCTCTGGAAAGAAGACCATCACACAACTGAAAATAAATTACAGGTTTCTTAGGTATCAGAAAGCAGAATATTGCTACTTGGTATGATTTGGTAGTGTATATTTGGGGTTTGGTATTTTCCATATAAATGAATAGTAATAGGGTTCCTAGACTCAAAAGTAGCATACCAAATCATACCAAGTAGGAATGTTCTGCTTTTGAATAGTGGGAAAGACCTGTGTGAGAGAGGTGGGATAATTTATAATCCAGGGTTACTAAGTGAGGCAGGTGATGACATAATGGGTCAGGTGAATGGATTCACTCCTACAGTAAAAAGTGATATGCCATCAATGAACCTGAAAAAAAAGATGGAGTAAGGGACTGGAAATATGTGTTTGCTTGTTTGTTGGGAGGGATCTAAAGGAATTTATGGCATCCATTGCCATCTGAGGTAATTAAAACTGCCTAATCAGAGTAGTGGTGGGGGGTGGGTGGGAAGGGTGAACAAGGGGAAGTGATAAAGATCTGGCATAGGCATTAGGAAGAATGAGAACCCAACTCTTGTTTGGGTGAAGCTAGAAACCATCACTCTGTTGTGGTGCCAGTCTATTACTTTGTGATTTTTCTGACAGTATTTTTATTGAGTGAAGGAGTACAGAAGTAGGGTTGTATTAGTTACTGTATAGTTGAGACAGAAGAAAATACATGCAAAGAACCAAGGATGTGGTAAGAGATGTATAGATAATAAGACTAAGAATAGATTATAAACTGGGTATGGAAGAGAGTCAGTGTGTGTGGTAGGATAAAAAGGAGGGAAAGACTGGAAATATTTATGAGACAAAAAGATACACAATATGAAGAGGACATGAGTTTATCACTTTTTTAAACTATTCTATTTTTACCTTGAATATAAGAGATCAGAATGATAGAACTTTAGTTAATTTTAATAAGATGAACTTTATACAATTTGGTTCTTTTACATCTTTAAAGTCAGGAAATTCTAACTCAAACGATAAAATATCTTCAATAGGGAACTGGATGGCTCCTGAGTACGGAAATCATATATAGAAATCTTGTCAAGCCACCTGCTTATTTCAAGACCACAGTTCTTCCATTTGTTTGTTCTGTGTTTTTCCATTCAGTCATTCATTCAGTAAATTTGAGCACCCACTTTGAAACAGGTATGCAATGGTTTTTATGCAATGGTTTGAAGTATAACAAACACTGAGAACATCCAAAATAAATCTCACAAAAAGTGCTTAAGTTTTCCACCTAGTAGCATAATGATACTGTTTAGTCTCATAGCTTTTATCATTTTCAAAAGAATTCTCCTATCTCAATATAAACATGACATGCATCTCAGTAATATCTTTAAAGATTCATCCCCCAAAGTAAAGAAAGTGAAGTAAAAGATAAACAGCTGGGATAACATCAAACTAAAAAGCTTCTGCACAGCAAAAGAGACAATAACCAAAACAAGCACCCACTGATTGGGAGAAAATTTTTGCACACAATACTAATGATAAGGGACTGATTACAAAGATCTACTAAGAGCTCACAGGACTCAACAAAAACAAAGTAAACAATCCAGTCACAAAATGGGCAGAAGAGCTAAACAGGCACTTATCCAGAGGAAATGCAAATGGCCAACTCGTATACAAAAAAATGTTCAACATCCCTTATATCAGGGAAATGCAAATCAAAAGCACAATGAAATACCATCTTACACCAGTGAGAATGGCACATATTAAAAAAACTAGCAACAGTAAATACTGGCAAGGATATGTTGAAAAAGGAATTCTCTTACACTACTGATGGGAATGCAAACTGGTCCAATCACTATGGAAAGCTGTGTGGAAGATCCTCAAACTACTAAAAATGGAGATACCATATGACCCAGCAATTCCACTTCTAGGAATCTACCCAAAGGACACAAAAAACATTACTTTAAAAAGAAACCTGCACCCCTATGTTTAATGCAGCACTATTTACAATTGGTAAGATATGGAAACAACCCAAATGCCCCAAAATAGATGACTGAATCAAGAAGATATTGTATACATACACAACGGAATACTAGTCAGCAGTCAACAAAGATAAACTCATGCCACTCACAGTGACATGGATGGAGCTGGAAGGGATTATGCTCAGTGAAATAAGTCAGAAGAAAAAGAAAATATTGGATGGTTTTACTTATAGGAATATAGATGAACCAAATAAGGGATCAGAAAAAATAATAATAAATGAAAAAACAAAATTAACAGGCAACTATAAATCAGAGATTCTACAGGGGAGACGAAGGGGTAGGAGAGGGATCAAAACAGGGTGGGGGAAGAGCACAAGGGACTATGGTGATGGTGCAAGGGTGAAATGTAGTGGGAATTTTATAGGGTTTACACCTGAAAAAAGCAAATATTGTACAAAAATGAACAATGTTGTAAAATATATATTAATATATATACATATATGCTAGCAAAATATAAACTAGCAAAAAAGATATATACGGATAAAGACAGTATACAGATGTATTATATATATATACATACACTGGTAAAAGTTGTTGGATCTTGTCAAAGTCTCTTGGACATCTATTGAAATGATCATTTACAACTTTCTTAAATTTAACCATATTTTCATTTTAATCATATTATTATTGAAGTATACTTTTAGTAATATGTTATTTATATTTAACCACATTTAGTATTTAAATGTTTTAGTAATATACTTTATAGGAAACTGTCATTATAATTCTGGAATTAGGTCCATTTGGTTCTATTCATTTAACATACTGCTAAATTCCATGTACAAATATTTTCTTTGCATCAATGTTCACACCATATAAACTAAAAATATTAACTCGATTACTATTTTATTAATAAAAATGATGAACTGATACTACTTATCAGTGAGTCATTTACTAAGCTTCCTTAATTTCTGATTCAGAGATAAATCAGGGTCGTGTGATAGGAATTCAGTGTCCAAAAGTACAATGTCAAGGGAAGAGAATCAAATCCACACAGAAAAAAAAATCCAATTTGCCTCACAGTGGGCCTTCAAGAGGTCAGTTTATGGGAGTAGAAAGGGCAGAAGGCAAAATTAGTTTTGTTAATTATAAAGCTGTTATTGCAGGTACCATTTTAAGAACTTAGCCAAAGAAAGAAAATACAGAAGGGACGGAAACTTGAGGAAAGATGATTAACTAAGGGCTATTTCACCTCTAGCGAAGCTCTGTACAGACCCGTCTTCCTCACAAGAGTTGTACATCCCGAGCTCTAGACCAGTAAAGGCAAAAAGCTGGCACTCAATTAATTTTAACGTGCTGTAAAAATGGCAACATCCCAGAAAAAAAAGCGAGACAAGGAGGGTAAGAAAACAAAGAGGTTAACTTGAAAAGAGAAGACACCCCGTTTCCTGATTACACAGCACCATCACTGTAAACCAAGTCCTTTGACAGTACAAAACTTAAATTCAAATCATCATATTCTCTTAAGGAACAAAACTCTTGCACTCTCAATTTTCTACAATGCAATCCACAGCAACATCAATGGTGGGCTTCCACCACTTTTTAGGAAAAAGTCAGAATCCAGCGTGTAGTAACGTCCAGGTTCTTTGCTTCTGCCTTCCTCTCTGCTGTCGCTCTGACAACAGACCGGGCAAAGGATGGAAAACAAAACAAAGCACCCAACTGTGCTAGGCTTTAGCCGCTGTGATAAATCAGTTAGGGGTGTATTAGGTTAAGTGTCAAATCGGGCTCGTTCAGAATAGCAGAAAACACTTATGCGTGGAATTCTCTGCGAGTACCATGCTTAATCAGGAGGTAGAGAATAGGAAGTAAAGACTATAATTCCATAAGGCAAGGAAACAATCCCCACAGAACATATGATTAGTGTATTTTAAATTTGCGAAGGACGGTTACACCAAACTTGATGAATTAGGGTAGGATAACAAGCTGGCAAGGAAAGCGGTCATAATTAGGATTAAATGGTATAATTTCAGGTCTAAGGGGAGCAAAGTTGCTGAAGCAAATAAATGCACTAAGATGACTGGCCCGTTCCTATGGCCCCCGCGTCAGTGGAAAGGGAATTTGATGGGGGGGGAGGGGGGGAAGGGCCCCGCGCCCTACACCGCTACCCCGGCAGCCGCGGCTGGGAAGGATACAGATAAGCGCCAGGTCGCTGACGGCCGCCGCTCAAACGAGGGATGAGGAGGGCTCTGTCGCGGGGGTCCGAGGATTCAGTGGCCAGTCCCGCGACCGCGCTCCGGGCTCCCGGCCTCCCGGCCAGCATCCTTCACCTCTGCGCCGCCTCCAGGCTCGCCCCTAGCGCCTCCCTCATGGCAGCGCGCTTCCTGCTCCTCCCGGCCCCTCCCCACACTCCGTCTCTCAGGGTCCGCGTCACGGGCGCGGAAGGGTTGGTCGCGACAGCTCTGGTTCCCGCGCAGAGGCACCGTGGACTGTGGTGGCGGCGGCAGCGGCGGCGGCGACGGCAGCGACAACCGTGCTTGGCAATGGGAGAGGTGGCGGCGGCGACCCCACTGCCACCGCCGCCATCTTGACAACCAACCGACGCCGCGTCCTTCGCGACGGAAACCAGGGCGTCGGTGCGAGGGGGCGTGGCGTCTCCCGAAGCAACCAGTAGGAGGCGCCCGCGGGCCCCGCTCGGGCTCGAGGCGGCTGGGAACCTGCGTTGGCCTCCACCCCGAGTGTCCGCGGGAGGGGAGAGCTTCCGTGCGTTGGTCCTGCCTAAGTCCGCTCTCTCTTTTTTTGAGAGGACGTTTTCGTGGGTGTATTGCGAGCGATGAAAGACTGTGAGAAGCAAAATCCCCAGATACAGTCGCCCTGGGTGATTCTGAAATGATTGCCTCGGGAACGTTCGGTGTAGGACTTCGTAACTACCAAATCCTGCTGTAGGATTTGCGAGTCTTTCTGGGGCATCACTAGTCCTTCTTTCTGGGGCATCACTATTCCGAAAAAGCTTTGCAAAGTGGAAATTTCCTTTCTCTGACTTTTCTCATCAGCTCCACAGTATTCGTCTTTTGGCCGCATCCCTACTAATAAGGCCAGCGTTTCTAAGACTCTAACTGGTGCCTGCCTTGCTGCCAGATTCTGGAAATAGACCATCAAGGCATAGGAGGCCTGGAAGGAAAGTCAGGTTTAATCTAGCAATCTCCTGGGAAGGTACGCCAAAAACAGATCATCCTTTTGAAATTGTTTCAGGAGGTATGGAAAATTGAATCGGTTTTTGAGTCATCATTATTATGACTATGCAAATGAAAATTTGGAAATAAGCTGAAATATTTTTGTTGGGTTCCACTGTAAAAGTACATACAAATGACAGTGTTTCAGGTCTTTTTTGGGGTTTTAGTGGGAAAGAAAATCCCAGATTAGAAGTAGAATGTATAAACTGAATAAAAATCACTCACCCACTATCCAAATGCTGTGTCCTTATGAATCAATTTGCTCATTTTCAGAATTCAAATAACAAAAATTTCCAGCTGAAATTATTTAAAGCAAAATTGAATGCAATGACTGAAATTGGAATGTGCTCTAGTTAAGATTTTAAAGTGCCAGAGCAAATCCAGTTTTGATTTGAAACTAATAAGCCCTCTTCAGGACCATGCTAGAGATCAGAATATGTAACCTTGGCAAAGGAAGATTAGATATGGTCATGTGGACAATTAACCAACCTGGTAAGTTTTAAACTGGCCTAGCCACGGGTATTGACCTTGATTCAATTCCATTGCTAGCATCACAAGTCTGATTCTCTAGGGTACATTTAGGGACAGTAAGCAAAGTGGGGCAGTTTAAAGTTTAAATAAAAGTGAGAAGATTGTGGTAGGATATTGCTATTGCAACTGATATTGATACTGCTATTGCATTATTTAGGCACATTTGATATAGCAATAATTGATATTGCTATTTTCAATATTTAGGCACATTTAGCTTTCCCGAAAGTTTAAGTTTTGTTATTTGTTTAAGTTTTGTTATTTGTTATTAGTTTATTAGAGTGAGGACTTGATTTCTCAGTTGCCCATAAATGCTTGTTCATATAATCATTCTTCCTTTAAATATTGCTTTTTTTTTTTTTTAAAGATTTATTTATTTATGCATACAAGCACTGGGGTACAGGCCAGAGGTGTGGGGGGTGAGAGGATTCACCACAGACAG